>CAMOHE010044841.1:84940-145390 GCA_946598075.1 Artocarpus hirsutus
TTTCGTCTTCACACTTTTCGTCTTCTTTGTCGTTTCACTTATAAAAGTGATTCCCACTCTTCCGAAGGGCACAAAAGTTTGCTTGACTTTACAATATTGACGAGACATAGACACATACATAAATATATAGCTTGTAAAATACAACGTTCGGTTTGTTACCGTCGGAGCTTGTGTGTATATACATTAATATAGACATATATAGATATATATATATTTGTTTTTAGAAAAAATTACGATACGTGTTCAAATTGTTATGAAATTAAAATCTAACACAATATTTAAAATATCTTAAAAATATCCTTAATGATATAGTAATTATCTTAATGATATTACATATTATACTATATAATTACATATAAATAATTTTAATGATATCATTATGAGACATTTGCAGAATTTTTACAAATTAAAGTCATATTTTAATTCAATAAACGTAATTGGTCCAATTGTCTCGTTAACCCTTGTTTTTAAAAGTTACTGTTGGGGTCTGTTTGAATAGGCCCAAATCAAGTTAAAGGAGCAAGGCCCAACAAGAGTGCGGCCCAGAGTATGTGACAAATTGAACGAACCAATTTGACGTGATCGGTATGTTCAATGTGAGTTAAGTGACCTAGCGTTTGATAAGCTCGTCATTGATGGTTTAAGGCAGCCCGATCTGACACCCATTTTCTGTTCGATTTGTTCGAGTTGAATGGTTCAAGCTAGGCAAAAGTTACACGTAGATTATCTAACTCTGTAGTCGTTTTGGTCGATATATTTGATTTGAAGCTAGAAATAACTTAATGGAGGTTGAGATCCATTAACTCACGTCAGATATCAAGAGAAGGTGGCTCAAATCTTGCGGTTAATATGCACCCGATATGTGTCCCATTCTACTAAGCACTACTTAGACTTACTTCCTACTAACAAGGACCCACTCACAGCGAAGCCTCTATAGATAGGCTAATAGTGACATTTGAGGGCATTCATTTCAGATTCCTACTAAAAATTCTTGCTGATTCATTCCTCTCATTTCTTATTACTAAAAACCCTTATCTCCCATTTTTTTTGCGCTTTGTTCAAAAGGACTATTGTAATATGCACCAAGGTTGTCATATAGGGAAGCACACCTCAACAGTAGGCACAGCTCAATTTTGAGTAAACCACTACAAATCTTGTGGTATGTTTATTTTATTTTATTATTGTAATTCTATCATCTAGTTATTACTAGAATTCTAATTATTAGCATAGAACTAACCTGATTTATGAGTTTGCTAGGACCTATAACGATGATCAAAGGGCCTAATCAACTTAAGTAAATTTCTAGATCGCACACTAATCTAATTTGATTTAATTGTAGATCTAAAGTCAACATTTACCTTTCCAATAAAAAGACATTTTAACAGCATTTAATGATATAGTGTGCTAAGAATTCAATCCTATATAAAAATATTCTTCTTTTTTAATATCTCAATGCAACTACTTTCATAAATTTTTTAAGTCAACTATATAAATATATTCTTCTTTTTTAATCTCTCAATGCAACTACAACTAAATATAAAACCTTCATAAGGATAAAAACAAAATAACAATATTATATTTTTTAATTGGATGTGGATGTAACAATAATCAAAGTCTAAGGGCCAATTTGGTATTACTGTGCTATGCTATGGACTAGAAGCATATAGTTGTTTGGTAATTTTTTTTCAAAGTTGCTGTGGAAACTAGAAGCATTTTGTAGGTAAACTATATATAAAATTATTGTGAAAATGTATGCTAACAAAAATAGACATATTTTACTAAGCATATTTATAGTTTTAGTCTTTAACTAATTTTAATTTTGAGGTTAATATATGTAATATTTGTACATTAAAGTATTTACAAAAAATTGCTTATTAGAAAAAAATTAAAAAAAAACTTATAGAAATTAATAAAGAAAAAACATCAATACATTAAAAAGGATTGTGTCTTATTAGAGATGGCCTTTAAAGAAAACAAAAATCTAATAGAAGAAGGAAAAAAGATTGCAATCCAACAACATTAAAAATAAAAATTGCATATAACTTCTTATCATGATATCATCTTTCCCAGGTATCAAAAGTCTTTTAGTTTAGTAATTATGAATTATTATTAAGGTTAATTTAGTACTTTTAAGTTATAAAAGTGGAAACTGCTGTAAAAAGTAAAATGTAAAAATTATACAATATAACCCTTTTTTAAGAAGTGAATTAAAATTTGTCTTCGTTTTATAAATATCACTTATATATCCCTCTTTTAAATTATATATATTGAGAATCCAAAGATACCCTCTAAGTAGACTTTATTGTGTATTTCTTTTTTTTTAACAAATCTTCTTATTTTTCTTATAGTTGAGTTGTTGGGAAAAAATGATATTAGATAAATACAGATATACTTAATTAATTACAATGTAACTTAAACAACAACAAAAAATTCATGTCATTAAATTATTTACAATAGAATTTCAAAAAAAAAATGCAAGAAGCAATAAAAAATGAATATTATTAACTTAATGTAATACTGTTTGTATTATCAATCCGTAACATTAGCATACTCGAAATAGAAAGTATCATTATTATTTGGAGTTTTAAAAAATAAATGTCACTAAATATCATTATCATTATGTATCATCAACTTAATAATATATCAATTATATAACCTATAAGACACACAAAAAAGATTAATAAATACTATTTTATTAATTTAATTACCTATCACCAAAAAATGAAAATATCATTACCACTTGAAGTCTTAAAAAAATGAATCTCATTACGTATTATTAACTTAATGATATATTAATTATATAATCTATAAGACATAGAAAAAGATTTAATAAATACTATATTATTAATTTAATTGCAACATCTTAATTCTAATTTGTTAGTAAAACATGATTCCATAGAAAAAAAAATCCTATCTTTTAACTAAGGGAATTTTAAAATCATTATTTTGGATACTGATTTGTATTTAAACAACAACCAACCTAATTTTAGGGATTTTTTTAAATATAATAATATCATAATATGTTTGAAATCTTAAATACGTATATTCTAATTATTCTAAAAAAATAAATTAAAAATTAACGATATCATTATTTAGGTTATTATTGTCTTTATATATATGCATTGGGACATATAAAGAATATTCATAAACTGGAAACATATTTTAACCCCACAAATAAAAAAAGGTCACATGTCTCATTAACCCCTGTAAAAAAGCAACCCATAACCTGCTTCGCAACTTTTCCTACAAATAACAGTTTTTAAAAGCAGGGTTTACCAAACATACTAAATTGCTATAGGCGGGTTCAAAAACTAAAAGCAGCCTCCAAAAGTAATACCAAACGGGTCCTAAAACAATAAAAAAAAATAATTCCAACGATAGGAATTTATAAAGGAACAAGATCAACAACAAATTTATATCAACTATGACCACAGAAGAATTTCTTTTTTCTTATAAATACATAATCCATTTAAAACAAAAATTTGGAAGCTTGAGACTCCTATTATAACCAATCACAAATTGGTGCTCCCCTAAATCTACATGGTTTTTTTTAAAACATCTTTACCAAAATAAATATTTATACGATTGCTAAACCATCCCAAACAACATCATTGTCATGAACCTAAACCTAGATGGTGATGTGGTGGATTAATTAAATTGATCAAAAATATTAACTAGGTTATTTATGAAAAAGTGGTAAGTTTTAAAACTTTTTGGATAAAATGCCATTTGTTAAGGCCTAATAATGATGCTAATAATGACGCTATGAATTATCTCAGTATTATACTAATTTTAACCATAAAACCAACGAGAACGAGTCGGACCATCCCGACCCGCATTGTGCATACATATATTACCGACATAAATAAGATACAAACCATAGTCCAACCAAAAATAAATGATATTTACATACCACATGCCTTAATCAAATAATTAGATATCTTGACTAAAGCTTCTAAGGTTCGCTCGTGAAAATAGCAGCATCCTAGTCGGTGGTGTACTGTAGACCACTTAGAGGGGGAAGATTTTAAAACAATAAAATCGTGAGCGAAAGTCTTAATAGGACTTAGATTTTCAAATCATGTTTTATTAAAATAAAACAAACAAATTTAATTATAATTACGAAAACATTAAATAATTTAACAAAATCATACCTATCTTTCACCATCTGAAATCATCAGAATTTGCCATAACTGATAAATCTAATTTCATGCTTACCGTTCATCATCTATGATTAACTCAAATCATACAATATCATATTATATGCACAAAGCCTATAAATCACTATCGAAGTGGCTCAGCTAGGTTTCGGGACCTACTCTCAAGGTCATTTTCTACATGACTTGATCTCTATGTGGCATCATGTACTATCATATCATTCCGAATGGCACATCTGACTCATTCGATACTAGATCATTATTTAAGTCTCATATTACCAAGTTTTCTCATTTACGTCTATTATTTCGTTCACTATGATCATATCATCATTCAACAGTTATTGAAAATGACTGAATAAACATATCTTAATCATTCCTTAAAAACACTTTTAGAAAAATACTTTGCGGCCAAAACTCATTTAAAATCATGGCTAACAAAGAATGAAGTCTATAGTCCTGCCTCGTTTTCCAGCATGATAGCACTCACACCGTAGTCTTGGCCCGTTATACGTCAGCTTTTCAGAACCACAAACAAACCTGGAGGTGAACTAGATCTGTCAATAACTAACTTAGAGTACCCTATAATGCTATGCTATCTCATGGCATTATGGAGTACTTTATAATGCTATGTTATCTCATGGCATCTTAGCGTGCCTTTAACGTTCCAAAATCATGTCACAGGTCAAAGTCACTATTGATGCTTTAAATGGTGAAAACGAGTGAAAAACAATCATTTTTATATAGCTCGGTCGGCCTGCTGATCTCCCTAGTCTAGCCTGTTGAACTTCTAAAGTTTAACCTACCAGCGACCCAAATTCGGCCTATCGAGTTGCTTAAGTCCGGCTTTCCGAAGATATGAGTCCAGCCTCCAAAATCTTGAATCTGGCCTATCGAAACTAAAGTTCGGCTTGTCGATCTGTCAAAATTTGAAAAATTTTAGATTTTGGGCCTCAGCCTTCTCGAGCTCAAAAGCTCATTTAAACTTGTTTTTCTTAGTTCTCAGAGCATGGGTAATGTCCAAAAACAATAAAATAGCATGATAGAACATATTTAAACACTTTTTAACAAGTTTTTTATGGAAATTTTTAAATTAATCCAAAAATGAGAAAAAGAAAAAAACTTGATTTAGCTTGACTTTTGGTTTAAACTAGCTTAGATTTATGGTAAATAAACTCTACAACTTAGGTTAAAGGTTATTTGAGCACAAGGAAGCTCGGATTACATTATTCAAGAAAGATTGAAAATTTTGAAACTAAACTTTGAAACTTTGAAATTTCGAAAAGAGAAGGAAAGTGAGCTAACCTCAATGGACCTTTTGCAAGGATTCTTGGTGGCTTGTGCTTCAATTCCTTGCCCCAACTAGCTAGAAATTCAGAGAAGGAAAAAAGGAAGAGAAAGAGAGAAACGGTGAGGGAGAGAGGGATGAAAAAAAAGAGTGAGAGGGAAAGTGAGAGTGAGGGGGATTAAATAAAGGAGGAGAACAAGGTGGTTCATTAGGAATTTTAGAAATTATTTGGTCACAAAGTGGAAAATAAATAAATTATTAGAAGTCATCAAAATTTGTTCAAAAGAGTTAACAAAGCGCTAAAATTCACTTATGGTAATTTTTAATAAACTTTAAAATTGGATAACTAACAAATTGGTTAAAAGTGAAATTGATCAGAAAAATACCACAAAATGAGTAGATAAATTCTAATTGAAATTTGACACACTAATCCACCAATTTACATTTTAATTATGATTATTAAATTTCAGAGCGTTATAATCACCCAAACCAAAACTTTCAGTACTAACTTGGAACGTTCCTTTACCAACTGGAAAGTGCCATTAGAATGTTGAACTGACTCGCACACAAAATTAGAACCACACCAAAGATCAACTCGCAATCTTCTCTCTGCCGCCATCACCGTGGCTTCTTTCGGTTGAAGGCTCTTCATGACAGTGTTATTTCTACCAAGATGCTTAGCTCCAAATGGTATAAAAGAAAACAAAGCGGGTTTTCTAGGGTTACCATTGAGTCTCTCCCCTTTCCCTCGTCCAAAAAGCAACTCGTTGTATTCCCTTCTAACTTGATCCAGAAGGTCGTAGAATTTTTCGTCGTGAGGGCCGTGGTCATGGTGGCAAAGCTTGTGAAGCATGTTGTCAAGGATTTGATCAAAGGCAAAGAAATCCATCTTGCTGTTTGGTCTTCAAATACAAAGCCTAATTTCGAGCCTTTCTCCTCCAACATTCTTCCCTTGAATGGACGGATCTTTAGGGCAATATTCGGAGAGAAGCTTGACTCGCCATTTGTGCCTGTGCATGATGGGTTGGATGACCTTGGTGACTTTTGCCAAGATTTACTTAGCTTCGTCTTACCTTATTTTATTCTTTAGGGTTGTGATCCTGCACACCTTGCGAGGGTCTTTGAAAATATTGTTCATGGCTTAATTACTTAATTAGGGTTTTGAAAAGGTTTTTGCTTTTTGGTTTTTTTTTTTTTTTAGGGAAAAAGGTTTTTGGTTTTCGGGGATGAGAAAGGCTGAAGAAAAAGCTTGGTTGTTGATGACTAACAATAATGCCGAATTGTACCGATGGTTTGGTTTTAGTAACCAATTTATTTTGAAATAAATCCTAAAGCTATACTAATAAGGTGTTTGGTATTAGTTGGTTCTAATCAATTTTTTAGTTAGAAATAGTATAAAGATCTCACATGCTACTAAAAGCAAAAAAATAATTACAATATAAAACTCTTACATGATACAGTATTTATAATTTTAAACAATGATTTTAACTACTATGCTGAACACCCTATAAGTTGAAAATGATTCTAATTCGAAATAAATATTATACTTATCATAGTTTTTATTCCTAATTTAAAATCATTATCAATCCTGAAGCTTCTAATTTTGACACGAGTCACACGACCTTGGCGGCCTTACACACAGATTTTCAATGCTTCTTTTAGCGGGGAAAAAAAAAAACTACACGACCAAATTAGTAAGTTAAAATTTAAAAACATTTTTTTTGAATAAAAAAACAATTTTTTGAATGATTTAAAATTAAAATTGCTATAGTTATATAATAATCAGGCCACATATTGTATTATATAATTTCATAATAATTGCTTTAATGATATTGCTATAAATCATATGTAAAATATTTGTAGATTGGAGTTATAATTTAGTCCGACAATCGTAATCGTACCGTATATCTCGTTGATGCTCATCGACTTAGTACAATTCACGCAAACTCTCGCCATCAACAAATTAAGCCGATTAAACTGACTAAAAAAACAAGTACTTATTACCTTAAAAAAAAAAAAGAAAAAAAATCATAGAACCGCTTGATGATAATCATGATCGCCGTGATGATCAAGCCGAATCGAACGGACGACCGCGGGCATAGCCAAGTACGTGGGCCTATCATCTCCGGCCATGATAACAACGATCTTTGGCTCATCCACAACCGAATCCACTTGCACCGCCGGTTTCTCTTCGGCGGAGTTGGCGATGTCGCGGCTGGAGTTTGACGCCGGAGAAGACTTTCGGTATGAGCAAGCCAGGATCACCAAAGCCACCGTGATGAGGCCCAGCATGAGGGCTAGACCGCCGAATAGGTATGGAATGGGGGAGTTCCAGTGCCGGAATCCGCCGTCAACGGTGGCAGTACTATTAGTACCACCTGCAGTACTGGAGTTGTTAGAAGGCCTCATAATTGGATATTCAGCTAATTCGTACTGTGTGATTATATGTTTTGTGTGTGTGCGTGTGTGTGTGTGTGTGTGTGTGTTTTTTGTTTTAAGAAGGTGGTGTCTTTGTGATTGAATGTATATTCATGGTGACAAACTTAAAAAGGCTCACAACAAACTACAATGACATATTGGATGAGAACAAGGGAAAGGAGTTGCTTGGGGGAAGTTACAAGTATGGCCTTGGTTTTGAATTGGAATGATAATATTCTTGCTTCTGTTTTAATCATATATTTGGATATATATATATATATGTATGTATGTATGTATATATCGAGTGTTTTAGATGCTTATTGTAATTTGGTTTGTTGGGGTATTCTCTTTACCCTTTTACGAGCTAAAATTATGTGCATTTCTTTGGCCGAGTTTAAGGGCCATGCAAGAATGTCAACAAGTCTAAAAGTTACCAAGGTCTTATGACTCTTGAAGCAAGTAGTAGACCGGGGTCAAGTCTATTTGTGGCCTTAATTTCTTAGACAAAGAAATTCAACAAGGTTTGAGGCATCAAATTAAGAGCAATTTAGTCGAACAAATTAGAAAAATTACCAAAAAAGAAGGTGAAGAGAAATCATTATTGTCATCTACCCAAAGGAAAGAAGAGAACGATTTATCGTAGAAGTAGTTGGCTTTTCTGTAAATTCACTAGCATGAATATTCATGTTTCATTGGTGAAGCAACCAACATGGAAAAGAAAGAATGAATGTGGATTTGTAACATGGAAGCCTTTTTTGCTTTACCTATTGTTATGCAATATATATACATATATATATATGACACTATGGCCCACTAAATTACGTGCCCTCGCAGCTTAGGTATTCCCTAATTTTCTCAATTATGGTCCTATCAGTGACTTGACAAAGAATAATTCGAACAAGGATACTTTTCCTTAACCGAAAAAAAAGTAGGAAAAATTTAAGCATTCTCTCCCAATATAGGAATGGATGGACCCCAGAGAGTTAATCTATATAAACACACTGATGAATTGCTACTAGAAGCACCCAACTTTCAAGAAAACAGAAGGTGAACATATTATTTGCCGATTTAAAGAAAACGTAGTAATAATCACTCTTAAGATCAAATATATATGTGTGTGTGTGTGTGTATATTTGCTGTTTTCTGCCAACCAAGTCATGTATATAGCAAATATTCGTGATATAAATGAAGCCTACCTACTTTTGGTGCTCATGTTTAATGGTTGGCACTTCCGTGTTAGCAGAAGGAAAGTCCTACCAGGGACCAACATTAATTTTTGCGTATAACTATAACACACAATATAAACGTATGTGGGGTAAAAGTTGTTGTTAGAACCTGAACTATTAATGTAATGACAATTCAATATCTAAATTTTTAATTTTAGCAAATCAGTTCTTAAAATTTTGCTTTTTAACAGTTTTGGTCCCTGAATATAAAATAGATGAATGATTTCAAAAATGCAAAGTAGATAATCACATGTTTATCATATAATATAAAGAAAATTTTTTACATAAGTAGTTGTAGGAAAAGTAGAATGTTATAATGTTTAATGGATTGTAACTTTTGTGAAGAGAATATCTTGTATATGATGTAACTATTTCTAAAAAATCTCAAATTATTATATGAAGGGAACATGATTGTTTTCACTAAATTATAAAAAGTTATCGTTAATTTTATAGTTAGGGACTAATTTTTAAAAATCAAAAGTTTAAGGACTAAATTATTATGACATTAAGAGTTTAGGGGCTCAAGTGCTAACAACTTATATATGTGTACTATAATAATTGGTTCGCTTCCTTTTAATCATAATTTAATGTTTATATTTGGAAATAAATCTCTCTAGCTTCTTCAGGTTGGAGTCTTTGAAAGAACGCTTAGAAAAAGGGATCATATAATAACATATAGTTATATATGTATGAATGTGTGTGTGTGTGTGTGTGTATATATATATATGCTATGTCCCTGTCGAGATTTCTCGTACGTAGGGATCAAGTTCGTTAATTTTATTGGCATTCATCATTTGCTTGAAGCAACACAAAAGCAAACGTGGAAAGGAAAACGTGATACATATCACGAAAAGAATTATTGGTCTGCAAATAAATGCCAAAACAGTACTGATAGTAGGGAATGAAATTCATTACTTAAAGAAGCCAGATTGACACTGATTTTGAAACCTGATCATAGTGCTTTTTTAGTAATATTTTGTGTAATGTTACCATGGCAATTTTCTATATTTTTATTCATAATGATTAATGATTTTCCAATTACGGAGCTCTCAAAACTTTTGTGCTTGTGATCAATATTGTATTGCGTAAGCATATTGGCTAACTAGGCAATATGATTTAAGCACCAAGTAATTATGTCCACGTTGCAAACTGAAAAGTTTTAGTCAGGAAGACATAGGATCGGTACTTGCTATATAACTACCCAGCATATGGGACAAAACTCGTGACTTTTGCAGATTACTTACAATGGAGATGGGTTAGATTCAAGGTTTTAAGTTTGGATAACAATTTCCAAATGTGCAGACCATCGCTTGTGATGATCTATGCTCTCTTTCGTATCATTTAAGGACGGATTCTTTTTTGTTTGTAATGAGATTACAATTATGCTTCTGATGTAACTCATAAGCATTTTTACTACATTAAAAATACAATAATTTAAAGATTATATTAAGACGAAAAATACAGTTTAAGGAAAAATATTGTATAAGAACATGAAAAATTATAGAGTATTAGAATAATGGAGTGTGAGAAAGTACACTGATAAAGTTATGCAGTATAAAAATTACACTACAAAAGTAATATAGTATAAGAATTGGACTGTTTAAGGTCATACAGTACAGAAATGGGACTGTTTAAGTTAAAACAGTATAGGAATAATATTGTTTAGAGAATATGGATGAATGAATGTTGTAGTAGTATAAAAAATGTACTGACAGTATAAGAAAAATACTGTCAGTATAAATTTAGACTGTACAAAGTAAGATAATATTGGCATTATATTATATGATGAATGTAAACAAGTATGAGAGGTTATGAGACCTCATGAACTGTATGAAAAAGAATACCGACAGTATAAGAAAAATACTGTCAGTATAAACTTGGATTGCGTAAAAAGTTAGTGGGACACCTTGAAAGTTTTCATTGGGCCACCATACCATGAAATGTGGCCCAATCACATTTGGCCACCTAAGGTAATCTAATTGATTACCAAGGTGATGACTCATCACCTTTTTATAAAAAAAGAAAGAAAAGAAAAAGGGAAAAAAAGTGTGAATACATTAACGGTATCTAGACCATTTGTTTCCACGGTGGAAGAAGAAAAAAGGAAAAGAAACGTGAAAGAAGGAAAGAAAGGAAAGAAAAGAAAGAAAGAAAACGAAGAAAGAAAGGAAAAAAGAAAAACTTCATATGTAACCCAAGGAAATCGTCCCCTCCATGATCACTTTCTTCCTCAAGTTTTGGTGAAATACAAGCCTCCAAATCAAGCTTAAGGTAAGCCCTAATGTTTTGGTGCAAAGTTTTGCAAACTTTGGAGGTTAAATCTAAACTTTACCCTCAGTTTTATAGGGTTTTTGTGGGAGTTTTGATGAAATTTTTATGGTGTGTTAAGGGCTTGATGTCAAGGAAATTTGGAAGCTTTCAAGTGCTAGAAAGTGAGGACAACCACTTGGGAATGATTAGGTAAAATTCTAGTCTTTTTATTTAAGTTGAAGTTTATATTTTTTAATGCATATTAAGTGTTTGATAAAATGTTTAAGCCACGGCATGTAATATAGACATTATGACATAGTTATTTTATGTTATATGATGATGGTGATGATGATAGAAAGAAGAAAGTAATGGTTTTGATGCAATTTGAAAAGGGACTAAATTGCAAAGAAAAAACAATTCTCGACAGATTTAGAAATCAGCCAAAAAGTCCCTCTAAAAGATGGAATTTCATGAAAGTTACAACACAAAAGTTGTAGAACTCATCGAAACTATTAGGATAGAGTAGACAGTTTTTCAAAATTCTGCCCGATTTAGATGTTATGAATTTTACGAAATTTTAAGCATAAAATTTCATAAAATGAAAATGTTATGAAAGTTTAGAATTCGACCATGGTGCTTTTGTAAGTTTTATTCCTTATAAGAAACTAAGCATTTTGGTATAGAGTGGTCGTTTTTTGTTCTGAGGGCGAAAATGTAAATATTTTTGTGTTTTGGGATAAAATTGTAAAATTGTGTGAAAACTGGGTTTTTCACCAAAAAAATGTAGAATTCTTGCACTACTATAGGCAGTGAGTACTCCTAAATGCTAAGTTTTAAAGGATTCAACGTTTAGGCAAGGAAATAATGGAAGAAAAGAGTTAAGGGTAAAATGGTCATTTTATAAAAAATGGCAAAAATGGACTCAAAACGCCCGATGTCGGGAAACGTTTCTTAGTGGCAATTTTTTCATAATATGTAGGTAATGAAATGTTAAAGTTAAGCAATAGATTTTGTAGTGTTACAAAATGGACGAAAAAACCCGATAGTGGTAAAAATATCATTTTTACGAAAAGAACTAAAACGGAGTCTAATATTTCGATTTAGCATAATTTTCTTAGACGAAAAATGTTTTGTAATGCGTTAAGTAACAAAACCCCCAGTGAGACGAGAAGTTATAAAAAGGGAATGAATGTTTAATGTTTACGTTTTATTATCAATCGAGTGGATTGATAAAAAGAAAGTTAATTAATAAGTCGGTTGTCGTATGATCATGACACAAAAGTCGACCAATGGAAGGAAAATGAACGAGATAGGAACAGAATAGGGAACGCTAGAGTATAGTCTGGGTAAGTTTTAAACTTCACCTACAGCAGTAAATGATTTTTAAATGTTTATGTATACGTTTATAAATGAGTTTGCAATTATTATGCAAGTTTCTTTTAAAGTATGTTTGCATTTATTATGCAAAAAGTTTTAAAGATTTAAAGCAAGATTTGTAATGAATTTGCAACTGTATGTTTAAAGTCTATTTGTATATTGATATGCATAATGGTTTTAAAAGTTCAAATTATAATTTTCAAAGTATTTAAAGTATGTTTTGCATTTTGATAATACATAATGTTTTATAGTTTAAATTATAAGTTTTATGATGCATTGGTTATGTAATAAGTTGCATTCGTTATATAATAAGTTTCAAAATAAAAGTTATGATTTGTAAAATGTGATTGCATTATATGTTGCATCTGTTATGCAATAAGTTACATTTGTTATGCAATAAGCTTTAGAATAAAAGTTATGATTTGTAAAATGTGTCTGCGTTATAAGTTGCATTTGTAATGCAATAGGTTTTATAGTACAAGCTATGAACTGCAAGTGTGTTTGCATATGATGTGATTGCATTTGATATGCTCACTAAAGTTAATAAGAAGGTAACGTAAAGATAAAAAGAAAGTGTCATATCAGCCTGCTAGTTGTGAGGTAATGAAAGTAAAGTCAAAATTTGACCTCTTAGATGTGAGGTACATGACCTCGATGTTTGATGATCTCAAGTCTTCCACAAGGGAAGCATCATGTTTATGATCTCATGATTAATGATGTTGGTACGATCACTAAAATAAAATAAGGAAAGTTAAAGTAAGATAAGAAAAGTTAAAGAATAAGGATAGAAAGTTAAAATAAGATAAGAAAGATAAGGAACAAAGATAGAAAGTTAAAGTAAGAAATAAATGATCATAAAACGCTCATAATCAATAGTTCATAATTGAGCATAAATGGAGACATGTATTTTGATTGTGCTTATTTTTCTTGTTAGGAAACATTTTTATGTTATGAAAAATATTTTGATGAATGTTTTATGTTAAATGTTTATGAAAACATTTTCATTATAAGAAAATGTTTATAAATGACTCTTTGTGAAAAGCATTTTGAGGATTGCTGCATGTTAAATATTTTATGAAAAGTGTTTATAAGAAACGTTTTAGAAATGTTTATGAAAAAAGTTTATAAAAAATGTTATAAGAGAAAGGCTTTTATGAGAAAAGTTTTTAAAGTATGATTAAATGATTTGTGAGTTTATGTTTGAACTTACTGAGCGTAAGCTCATAAAAAGTTCCTTCATGTTGTAAATAGCCTTATGGGTGACCAGTAGAACCCGTTAGAAGAGTTAGGTGCTGCGGAGAACAGATACAAAGATTTGAGTATAGATACCACCACAATAAGTTTTCGCTGTTCAAAAGAAATATTTTCCACCATTTAATATAATGTTTTCAAAGCTTTAAGAAAATGAGAGAGTTTTAAGAAGTGTTTTCGAAGTTTTAAGATATATTTTACGAAATGCTTTATATAATTATTAAGTTAAGTTTTAAGCTATGTTTTAGTAAATGTTTCTTATTAAGTTTTAAGAAACGACTTGAAATGGTTTTAAAGGCAAATGTTGAGCGAGGACTCAACTTTAATGGCGACAACGGTCGCAACAGTTTCTAAGTACGTTTTAAAGAATGTTTAAAGAAAAAATTAATTCAATATTTTTCTTACTAAGTAAGTAAGATTACTGTTTAAGAACGATATTTAAAAAAGCAAAGTGACTGTCCAAAAAGACGAGTCGTCACATCTGACCTACCAAATATATGGCCTAGATTGCTGTGATTTGGACTCTCTATGACGAAAACATGGGCTAAATTCCTTAGTCCTTCTATATGGTCTTAGTAATTTTTTTTAAGGTGCCATCACGGATCTTTTTTATTAGAAAAATTTTTTCCAAATGTGCATCTTCTAGAACTACAATACTGGATCAATCAAAGCTTATGCTATAGCTAGGTGAGGCCCTACCTCGTAGAAAACTTGATAACCAATATATATATATATATATATATATGTTGTTTCTAATCTGCGTTACATGTCAGCAAACTAATAATCTAATCTGGGCGGTTTTTCCATAGGAAAATTGTTGGCTAATACATTGTTTAATGTGGCATAAGAATGGGGTCATTAATTAGGTAGATTAGGATGAATCAAAAGAAAAAAGCTGTGGAAAGTTGGGGTTTAAACAAATGGTGGTGGGTGTGGGGGAATGGTCCTTTTCAGATTGGAAAAAAAGATAAAAAAAAGGACCAACACAAGATCCTTTGTCTACCAATAATAACATGACGAAGCTGCTGGGAAAGTCATATGTGCACAACAAAACAAGCAGCATAGATATTCATAATCATTGAAAGAAAGATTTTTCTTTTTCTTTTTGTGTTTGTTTAAAAATAATTAAAAAAAAAAGTGAATAGGAGTTGATAATAATGTGTTAATGTGTCGTTTGGTAAGTTGAAGTAGATGGTAGTCGATTGGATTATTTGAGAGCACTTATGAAGACCCAAAAGTTTTTGAAATAGGGTTAGTAAGACATGTGGCTTTTTTTATTTGTAGAATTAAAATATGTCTATTGTTCATAAATATTCTTTATATGTCCTAATGCATATGTATAAAGACTTTAATGGCCATAATAATGATATTGTTAGTTTTAATTTTTTTTTAGAGTAACTATAATATACGTATTTAATATTTCAAACAGATTATGACATCATTATATTTAAAAAAAAAAAATCCCTAGAATTAGGGTGTTTGTTGTTTAAATTCAAATTGGTATATTTTAATATTCCTTAAAAAGATGAAAATTTTTAATCGACAAATTGGAATTATTGACAAATTAAAATTAGGGTATTGTAATTAAATTAATGATATAGTTTTACTAACAAATTGAACTTAGAGTGTTGTAATTAAATTAATAACACAGTATTATTAAATCTTTTTATGTGTCTTACTGGTTATATAATTGATATATCATTAAGTTAATGATATATCAATGATAATGATACACAATAGCATTCATTTCTTAAGACTTCAAGTGAATGATATTTTTTTTTGTGATATGTAATTAAATTAATGATATATTATTTATTAAGTCTTTTGTGTATCTTATAGGTTATATAATTATTATATCATTACGTTAATAATACGTAATGATAATGATACTCAATGACATTCATTTCATTTTTTTAAGACTTCAAGTGATAATAATAATGTATCAATGTAATACGTTAAAATAAAAAATATACATGTATATTTTTTTCCTAATTTAACTATTCAAAAAATAAAGAAATTTGTTATAAAAATTCAAAAACATGATAATATTTTGTTAAAGGGTATTTTAAAGTTCTGAATATATGAAATTTTTAAAAAAAGAATATATTAGGAATATTTGTATAATGAATAAAGATATTAATTCACTCCTTAAAAAAAAATTTTACCTTGAGAAATGGGGTTAATAAGACAATTGGCCCCATTACATTTATTGAATTAAAATATGACTGTAATTTGTAAAAATTCTATAAATGTCTCATAATGATATCATTAAAATTATTTATATTTAATTATATAATACAATATGTAATATCATTAAAATAATTACTATATTATTAAAGATGTTTTTAAGATATTATAAATATTGTGTTAGATTTTAATTTTATGACAACGATTTGGACACCTATTGTATTTTTACTGAGGAAATGTTGTGGATTGACGGCCCAGCACTCCTGATTAATTCGGTGTCCTCACTGTTGGGTCATATTTATGTGATTTGGCCGTGTGCCAGACGAGAGAAAAACCTTTTACTAGGCCCATCTAGAGGCCCTTCTCCATTAGTCATCCTGTCAAATAAGCCCATCTCTGTTGTGGCTTTTAGATAGGTAGTTCTTGATATTTCTCTCACATTTCCAAGGCCTTGTTGAGTTTTTTTTTTTTTTTTTTTTGGTAGAAGAACGGGGTCAAAGACCCAAATAGAGGAAAAAAAAAGGTTACAAAGAAGAGACTCTAGGAGACGTAGCTCCCATAGCATCACAACTAAGAATTTTAATCAACTCCGAAGGTAGAACTCGAAAAAAAGAAGAGGATAATCTTTGAGACACAGCCCAATTCGTCAGCCAATCAAAAGCTTTGTTGGCTTCTCTGAAGATGTGTTCAAGAGAAACACTCCAGTCTTTATCTAACAAACGTTTAACATCAGCCAATAGGCAAGGCCTTGTTGAGTTAAAAGGGGAAGAAAATATAAAGGAAAAAAGGTAATAACCAAGGTCAAAGAATGGAGAGTAAAAAGACGGCATTTTTTTTAATTATGTTTGGTATGGATTTTTTCATCTTATCCTTCGTGCATAACGGAAAAGGTTAAAATTGGGGTTCTTCGACGTATTTGAAATCCCTCATTTAATTTATTCTCTCTTTTTTTTTTCTCTCGCCCCCAAACAATTACGAGTCTCAAGATTCTTTCATAAATCTTCTCACCCTTTGTCTCCTTCCATCATCCTTCATACCAAACAAGCTCTTATGCTATGCATGGTTAAAAGGAGGAAAGAAGAAATGATGAGAAATCTAAAGCAAAAAGGATTATAGTAATATTACAAGTTGTTTGGTAAGAAGGATGTAAAGTTGAAAATGATGAATGGTTTTGTTTAGGTAATAACTATGTTGTTCATTGTAATATTTGTTAATAACTCTTTTAAGAGTAAAATAGTCTTTTTTTTAAGTTTGTCTCAATAGAATCCTTTAATTTTATTTGGTGGGCCAGAGCGGCCCTGTCTATCTCTCCTTTCTCTCTCCTCCTCTTTGTCTTTAGTGAAATAAAGATTGGCCTTTTCCTTCCTAACCCTCAAAGCAGCTAAACAAGCGAAGGAGAGGATCAAAGCTTCATTGTTTAGCTGGAAGGAAGAGAGGTTGAAGTAGAGAACTTTCTTCAGAGTTTGACCCACTAGATATTTAAGAAATCCATCACAAGCAAGTTTTTTGTTTTTTATTTTTTATTTTTGTTAAATATTGGATTACATTCAAGTTTATAAAGATAGAATACTACTTTAAAAATTATTAACAAATAATATAACGGACAATGTAAGCATTGAACAATTATAACTATCACGTATCTTTTTAACTTTTCTCGTTCCCTGCCAAGCAATATCAAGAATTACTATAACTCTCTCTATTTTTCACATTTATCTCATCAATTTCCTTCTTTTTCCGACTCTTCATCCCTCCAACCAAAGAGAGCCTAAGTGCCAAAGCCTCGTGAAGTCCACTGCTTTCCCAAAAACTGAATTGGCATTGGTTATGAGAGTTTTGCCTCGTAAAGAATAGAGCCTATTCCTTTTTTTTCCCCGAGACATCTTTCGAGAGAGCTCCAACTTCTAGTAAGAAGCTGATACTAATCAACATGCCGCAACATGAGATTGAGTCTGATACATCTTGATGGAATCCTCTCCTATTCTTGATCTTTACAGTGCCAAATCCATGAGACTATGCTATTAAATTGAGTAGAGTATTTGTCTGACTTTGATTTCTTCAAGTCGAAGGATAAATATCGCAAAGAGCTTGGAACCTGGGTTGTCGATGTAGTGATTTTCTATCACGTTCGGTGGCTAATTATAGCCTATTGCTGAATAAAGATGAGTGTGGAATCAAAGACTCAGAACCTGTGTATGTTGGCGTTAGTATATATTGATAGTGTTTATTGGAGGAATATGATTCTCAAAACCTTGCGCTCAGAATGTTAGGATTGACTTGAAATACAAATATACATGTGCATTTACAGGAGATACAAGCAATTCCATGAAAAAAAAAGATAAGGGACAATATACAAAAATACCATTCATATATCACATTGATTTAGACCAAATTAACTGGAATAAGACAGTATCATTAGTAGGAACTGTAGCAATTACTGAAAAAAAAACTAGCCATAATAGAAATCTCTCTTCTTTTGCTCCAAACTTGTTTTAGAAAGATGGAACAATGCCATATCCAGTGTCGGCCATTAGTGTTGTCGCGAACATCTGATCCACTTCAATTTCTACGTCCGTTCTTTTTGCGAACCGGCCCTTGATCCTGGGTCTGGTCTCGGCATAGGCCTTTCTTGATGCGTACCTGATTGTCTTCTCAAACTTTCTTGTCTTCTTCTTCTCTCTGTACCTTAGAACCCTAGCCTCCCTATCCATTGGGCTGAGTTGGGTCGGCATCTGAGTTGTTGGTCCGGAGAAGAGATCGATCGTCCCTTTAGGAGGTCGCGGGTGGGAGATCGAGATGTCGCTCATTGTTGAGTCTGGAACTACACTGACATCCATTGAGGACACGGACACCTAACGTGTGATCAAAGAAAAACAACCCTTTCGCAATTAGTACAAGCTCAATATAAGTAACTATTAAGTACGTCTTTGCAGAATCCTTTGTTTGGTAGGGTACAAAGCCTACCATGTCGATAGCACATAAGTATTAACCTTCAAAATTTCATCAATTTCATTAAATTTTTATATTGCTCTTAATCTGATATTTGCTTGACGCATTAGTAAGAGATAGTTTTTAACCATCAGATCACATCAAAATTATAGTAGATGTAAAAAGGAAAAAAAAAGTACGATAATTTTTGACCTTCGATGAAAAATGATAGAAAATTCTCCTTATGCTTTAGCTAGAATATTACACATAACATAGAATATTATATTGCACATGACATACAAGTTAATCTCTCTAAAGGAAGGCATAGATTCTATATATGTTAGGTCTCATATGCATGTGCATGGAAGACAGTAGCATGGAGAATAAAGAATCAAAAAAATCTTGCCAGTTGAATGAACCCCCTGACTTTCTTGAAAGAGAATAGGCACAAGAAAACGACTGATTTTTACACTGATTCTGTATCCAAAAGTACAAATAACAAGTTTTGCTTCGTTTTATTGCGAAAACCGATCAAGAACCAATCTAAAAAGCTCTCTGATTGTCACTGAAGTAGCAAACTTTTCAGTAAAATTCTACGTGAGACTGATAAGATCCCAATTCCAAATTGATGACTTGGAGGAACAAAGGGCGCAAATAGAGAAAAGTGCAGAAACTTTATATTGCTGGATTCTACTCTTTTAGGGAGAAAATAAAATTAAAAGTATGAAGCGAATAAAGTGCAGGAAAAAAAATCTCAGAAGATACCTTTCAGAATTAACATGCTCAAAAAAAGTGTATACATTAGTTAACTTCAGATGTTACTGCTCAATTCAATCACAAATATGCAAGTTAGAAGTAAGCCAAATCATGATGTAATTTAACATCACTTACAGACTTAGCGTAATAAAAATTTAATATTATATTATCATAATTTTTTAGTTAATTATTTAATTTATTATACCTATTTGATTCATATCAAATAATTAATAATACCAATTACTACTTAAAATGTATCCATTAAAATTATATATATATTGGCTTTATTTTTTAAAAGTTTAAATAAAAATTTATATTTTTCAAAAAAAACACTATAACAAAAAAAATTTAAATGAAAAGTTCAAACTTTGAAACAAATTGGGGGTGGTAGCCTTTGTTTAGCACTAAATCTTTCACAATAAAAAGCTCTTTGGGACTACGTGAGTGTAAGGTAACATACACTTGTTCTCAGGAATTATATAATGTTTTAAACTAATATTAGAACCAATAGGTCGGAGAGCTAAGCGTTCTACAAAGACTCAGATCATGATATAAATTTAAATTCGAGAATTTCAAATATTGGATTAATGAGAAAGACTTACACTGTGACTAATGGAACCGTTGTAAGTGGTACTGTAAGCGCCTTTTGGTGAGTCAAACTCCAAATCCAGCTGAAAACCCTGCCGGTTCTGCTGCATCATGATCTGCCCGTTCCCAATTCCATCCCCACATATATACTGAACTGGCACAATACTATCTCCACCACCACCACCTCCATAACTGCTCTTATGAGGAACACCATAGCTATTCATCTGCTGATTATGGATCAAATCATGATCCCCAAACTGATGATGATTCTCATGATCACCAGTATTAGTAGTACTTGAATTGTTGTACCCCCCAAGATCCAAATACTGATCTACCTCCCCACCAAACAAGAAAGATCCATTAACGTTGTTAACATTGTTATTATTGTTCCCCTGGTTCTTCATCGGATTCAGCAGCAGCCACGACGCCGTTTCGTCCTCTTCCTTGTTGTCCTCAAAAACGTCGTCGTCGTCGTCTTCGGCTGCAGCGGCGGCTGTGGCGGCGGAGGAAGGGCCGCAGACGCCGCCGGAGATCGGGAGGACGGGGACGCGGTGGTGGCGGCGGGCGAGGGGGTTGGCGGAGTGGATGTCGGCGTCGCAGGAGGGGCAGAGGGACGCCGCGTCGGCCTTGCAGATGAAGGCCGCCGGCGCGCTCTCGCACGCTTCGCAAACGAACACGCGCTCGTGGCGGGAAGCCACGCGGTTGGCCGCGTGCACGCGCGCGTCGCACCCGGAGCAGAGGTAAGCCGAGTCGGCGCGACAGTACACCGTGCACGCCGCCGAGCGGCACGTGTCGCACACGCGAGCCCAGTTCTTGCCGCCGTGGGTGGCGTCCTCTTTCATCATCTCGTTGTTGTCTCTCTCTCTCTCTCTCTCTCTCTCTCTCTGTCTAAGATTGAAAAACTGAAGCGTGTTTGGTTGGTTGATTTGCTTGGCGGAGGCTGTTCACTCTCTCTCATTCTTATTCTTATTTCTTTGGCTTTCCCGGAGATTGGGAAGAGAATAGGGGGCTACACGTGGCGAAAATTTAGTGGTTGACATTGGTTGTTGCGTTATCTTGTGGCTGGCTTTTGTTTTCGGTGTGGGGTCGGAGCTTCGAGTGGGCCCCACTGTTCCGTCTTTCTTTCTTTTATTGGGAATTAATTTTGTAGGCACGAGCAACAGGGACCGAACAGAGAATTTGCTGTTCATGCGGACACCTGTACAATCATTTCTTCTTCTGATGGGTCGCAGACACGTGTAAGATACTGGATGGCATTCCGGAAGTACAAAAATAAGTCTTTTACAGGGTTGTTTTTGAACCATAATTTTGTGGCTGTAATCGATTTTTCGATAGTATGTTTTTTGTGAGTTTTAACTTGCAAATCCTATTACGTTCTTAAATTATAATTTTTTTTTATTTCATTTTCATCCATCAACGCCTAGTAGATAAACAAATAAAGAGAAAAAAAATAAAACATAATTGATTAAACACAACTTATTTTTAAAAGATTTTGTGTGTAGAAAACTTATGAAAAATGTTTTGAACATCTAACCATAATTTATAATATGAGAAACTTATTAAGTTTATAGAAGCAAAATTTAACATTCATTTTCTATTACAGTGGTGAATCAATACCAATTAGTGCAAAAACTCACTCTTTATTTCCATTTTTATATTACAAGGATTCACTAAATTTTCATTACTCTCTTCCCCTTTCTTTTTCCTGTTGTGCAAAGGCACCCTACATTTAATTAAATAAAATATAAAATTTGCAACTTTACCTGGTTGAAAGGTTTTTTTTTTTTTTTTTTTTTTATATAGAAGGAGAGAGAATGCCACCTACTTTTGAGTATGGCTGAGTGTGACTCGAACCTTTAACTTATGGTTGAGGTAGAGAGACTTACAACCAACTAAGCTACCCTCGCTTGTCTTTTTAGGCTATTTTGGATTTACATAAATGGCTAAATAATGCCTCTTAGAACAAAAAGTCCTCTAATGAAAGTAATTGCATAAACGAAGATTCTATGACTTATGACTTATGATAAACATGTTTACTCTTACTTAAACAAGAATTAATATTAACTTGGCAAAAAAAAAAAAAAGAATTGCTTTTGCTTATATTAATCACGGTAATGGTTTTATGGTAAATTCCTGAAGTGGCCGCTAGGGCCCAGCATTTCCAACTTTCAAGTAACACCGAATCTTCTGGATAACTTGGCGACCTCTATGCATGACACCATCTATGTAGGGCATGGACAACAACTTACATATAGAGCACCAGAGCAGCCTACCCTAGATGATGCGACCACAAGTTAGAGTTATACAACATTTTTCAAGCACCATCTTGTTTTTATTTACTTAAAAATTTAGGTTTTCCCTCAATATTTTACAGTTTTGCAACATGGTCTTTAAATTTTTTTTGTAGTAATTGAGTCCTTAAACTTAACAAAATGTAGCAATTAAGTCATAATCACAAACCTCTTTTAAAATTAGGATAGAAAATGATCATGTGAGACGTATATGACTTATTTTTTATGCCTATATAACTTGCTCTGAAGGACACGTATGTATCTTATTTGCTTCTAATAAGAGTTAAAAATTTAATTTTATGCCCAAACAAAGAAAAAAAATTATATCATTTTTAACGAATTTTTTTTGACAATTTTGCTATCTTATGTGTATATTTCATTCATTGTAGTACTCAAAATTCCATGCATTCCCTTCTATATAGATTATGTGTGTGTCACATGATCATTTTCTATCTTAGTTTTGACAAATATTTGTGATAAGAGACTTAATTACTACACTTAGTTAAGTTTAAAAACCCAATCACCATGAAAAGAAGTTTAAAGAGCCACATTACAAAAAAGACTGAAGTTTAAGAGGTAAATGTGACACCCTAAAAATTTCCCTTTCATTTTAGAAAGTTGTTGTTTACTTTATTTACTTTTTGCTAGGAGTGTTCACAAAATCCTTGAATCTGTTAGATCCGTCCAATCCAATATAATCTAAAGGTTTTAGATTGGATTGAAAAGAGTTTTGGATTAGTTTTGAATCGAGAAAATCTCAATTCGAAGGTTTTGGATTACATTACAGAGTGAGGAATTTTCAATCCGTCTATCCATTAATCCGAAACCCTATATATATATATATATATATTTATAATTTTAATATGATAGACTTAAATAAAATTTTCCCTTTTTTCTTAAAAAATCAATGTTTTTTGCCCAGCAATTATCATCAAGTTGTGTTTAAAAAACCTAGCCCAAGTTAGAAATAGAAAACTTTAATAGAAGTAATCGAAGTTGAAATGATTGAAGTCTTTAAAGTTGTAAGTGTTATTAGTAAATAAATAATAATTTATTTTAGTTTTTTTAAAAAAACTTGATTTTAAGTTTTATTGAACCTAGTTTGTCTTAATGATTGGTTGTAATAAATTTAACTTTATTAAGCTATTTTATATTATTGATTGTTTTTCTTAATATTTGATGTTGAAAAAATTGGCCTCCAATATTCATATTTAAAAGGTTATAGCTTAATCTATGAATCTGTAAATTCAATCCGAAGGTTTTGAATTAGATTGTGGATTGAGATTTTTTTAATCTGAAAATTTTAAATTGAATTGCAAATTAAGATTTTTTTAATCTAAACGTTTTAAACTGAATTACAAAATGACCTTAAATTCACAAAATTCAATTCGTAAACACTTTACTTTTTTTGCAAACAGACAATCAAACCTCAAATTATAATTCCGATTGTTATACATATCAACATCTTACGTCTTAAAACATGTCTTTCAAACACTTTTGCCTTCAAATAAATGTTTTTATGTAATTTTAATATGATGTCTATTGCTTTATTACCGATATTAACTCACGTTACAAGAGAACTTTTATATAAAGTTTCTCAAATAAATCTTCCGATTTTAGATCTTGAACTTTAGAAGTGACATAGACGCACGCTCATATTTTCTATTTGTATCAAAATGACTATGAACAATTAAAGAATGGCTTCAACTATTATAAAATTGTGCTGACGTTTATTGCTTCAAGTAATAGGTTGTCAAAAGAGAAAAAAAAAGATAATCCCACAAATGATCCATGAGTTTGATTATCGGTTTTATTTTAGTCCTTGAATATTTTGGTCCTTGATATATTATTTTGTTTTAATTTTAGTCCTTTAGTTAGTGAGGTGTTAAATATTTAACAAAAAATTTTTAAAATATCCCACTTTAATTCTTAATTTATCACTTATGTCATGTATTAAAAGGGTAGAGCTCACTACACTATTCATTTTTCAATATAGACACACACTTTAGCTACCCTATGTCTATTATTTGATCCTCTTAGGATTTAAAGTCGGAGGCCTAACTCCTTATTCCAAACCACTAGACTAGCCCCAGTGGCATGGTAATTTGACGCTTGGAATAATTTTATGTGTAATTTTTGTTGAAACAGACGATATGGACCTATTTGAGAAGGCTTCTTAAAAGTTATTTTTGACTTCTTAAGTCTAAAATCTGCTTCTAGAAGTGTTTGGATAATTTATCAGAAGTGCTTTTGCTTTCTAGAAGTACTTCCTGTCAAAACCATAAAATATGACTTCTTAAAAAATCACTTTTGAAAAATACTTTAAAATTTATACTAAAGTGTTAATAATACATTATAAGCTTAGACATAATATTTTTATAACTTAAAAAAATTAAAATTATTTTGATCTATAAAATTTTTTTAAAAAATATAATTTTAAATATTCACTAATAGTTATAGTTTTTGTTTTTTTCTTCTACTAATTAAAAACAATAACAAAAACCGTGTCAAACAAGTTCGATATCCATAAAGTTGCAAAGTCATGTGTGGGCCAACCCTAAAAGCAGATCAAATAAAGGCTGGATCTCGAGCATCTCACGTGGAGGCAAACAAAGCCTCAAACTTAACAGGGATGCCGACTCAGACAAGCCCTAGATAAAATTCCTCCGTCCAATAGGATATCGCCATGCAAGAACCAACTAGATTAGGATACACCACAACCACATATTTAGTTGACGCACAGGAGCAATGTGATCCCCTCGTCTTGCTTATGGGTCATGCGAAAAATGTTGCCGTCAATCATTATTTGTTGCTCTAGACAAATTGATGATGTTGACATGTATCTTCTGTTCCCTAACCATTAGTGCTTTCTATGCAAATTGCCCATTTATGTTGTCTTGTCTTCGTTACTTAGTAATGTTTAAACAAAAAAAAGGTGGGGCCGCAGCAATTAAATATAATCTTCTACCTTAATTCTCAAAAGGGTTTATTATTTTTTACCTTGAATTTTGAATTTACAAAAAAAAAAAATCGCATAATTAGTTAGAATTTTGTTAAAACTGTATCTGCGAATTTTATATTCATGTTAATGTTAATTACTTTTTTGCTGAAGAATTTATATCATGTTTTGTCAACAAATGATTTTAACTCCCCGTTATATACAAATGATTTTAACTCCTAAAGCGAGGAGTTTAGCTTTTGTCCTTTATAGATAAACCTGCAACTACACACGAATACAGTGTTATGCTTGAAAAATAAAGCAAAAAAAAATTTAAATATTGTTTTTAAAGCTAAATTGCAAAGAGTAAATTCGTAAATTAGAATTAAAAATTTATTCTAAAAAGGGTAATAATTTACTAGTACACGGGTCAAAATCATTAGTTAATCTAGAAAAATATAACTCGACAAGAATTTGAACTTAAGGCGCCATTTGAGAACATCCGAAGTACATGATGATATATTTCTTTTCAGATTATAAGTTAGTAGTAAATGATATCTCTCTACACTGTAAAAACTCTTCTTGCTTTTCCCCCTAGCCTTCTCTTCACGTGGAGAGAACTAAAAGTAACATTTGCAAGAGAACTAAAAATAAGACTTTTTACTGCCGCAAAATACCCAGTTTGTTTGTAGTAGTGTCATGTAGCTCATATTCTTATCTATGCAAAATGACGGCAGAATTTTTAGTTAATCTAAAGTACATAATCTAAGCTTTAGAGGGTTCTCACAGTCGTATTTTTTATTTTTTTTATTTTTTTTCCCCCTCTCATGAGCATGTGATATTGCTGTCAATGTGTAGAGGTAAAGAACAAGATTGACGGATTGCTCGTTTAGGAGTTGCCAAACTCACAGTCACAAGGGTGATGTTGACATTTGGTTGTAACTATCTTTGTTTCAACTTTGATGCATCGCATGCACTATTTTGTATGGCCCTAATACAAGGACGGCGTGAAAGAAAAATGGCATATGTATGCTCTAGGTAGAGCCAAAAATAAATAAAAGTATTCTTCATGTATATGAAAGTGAAAGGGTTTATTTTTTTTCAATCGACAAAAGAAATTGGAGCATTATAACCTTTGTCTATAGCTGAAATCCAAGAGCCCACAAGTAGAATTAATGGAAAAAACTAGATCAATTTTACTCAAACAATGGGACAAGATTATTTATATTACCACACGATTAAAATCTCACGGTGGGTTGTAAGTTGAACCAAAGGTATTCATCTTTGAAGATTGAGTATGCAAACAAGGTAATTCATTCATACTATTTAAGACGTGCAATCCATGCTTTTCTACCGCCCAACAAGAGCCAGAAATTTTAAATAAAAGGATACGCAAAAAACAAATATTTGTTTTTCCGACAAACAAGCTAGTAATGTTAGATGTGTTTTAGCCAACTTGAGGGTGTCCAGATATTTGGTAATTTTTTTGGTTCCCACATGAATAGGCTATATAATAGTAAAGTTCACTGTCTATTACGTTTTCTACTTTAAGTGTTAGATTTTCAATGTCAATTGAGTTTGAAAAATCAATAACGTGGTGCAAATTATCTGTTCATGACTAGTGATTTTTGCATTGCAATGAAACTCATGGGATAACACTTACTTTGATTTTGGACTTTGATGTTCCTGTCTGCTAAATTATTGTATTTTGTTTCTTAAAAGAACAATTGATAAATCAATCCAAAAAAAGAGTAAAAAGCCTTGTGCACAAAGAATATCTGCACAATAAATTCAGTTTTTACACCACTGGGACTAGCCCAATGATTAGGATGGGGAAGTGGGGTTAGGACCTCCCGAGATCAAATCTTGGGAGGGATAATTTTGGGGAGAGGGGCGCATGAGTGCGTTAAAAAAATTGTCGGTTTTTGGAGCTCACATAACAAATTTGAAGCTAGCCCAAGATTTCATACAACACAATAAAAAACCAAGGTCAATTTGATAAATATCACTTCTGTGGTATTGTTTTTGAGGTTTACCACTTATATAAAAAAAGTTACAAGATATAACCATTAAAGAATATAATTAAAGACAAAATTAACTCCAACTATTTTGAGTGAGAGTTTGATAAATATGTATTATCTAAAGGTATTTTGATTTTTTTTATTGAGAGAAATGATATAAATCAAAGAAAAAAATTGATTAAACATAATATTGATAGTAAAAAAAAGGTTGCTTGCATGGTATCAAAAGAATTTCTTTTCTTCATTTGTTGCTTCTAGTTTCTGGCAGCACAAATGTCGCAGATTTTACTTGGCAATCTAAATTTTCTTCGACTTTACGGAGTAAGAGAAGCTTATTCGAGGCAAGTGAAGCTTTTCCTCCGCCTGCTCAATCGTACCCCAAACTTGGACCACTCGATTTTTGGGTTCTAATTAATAAAGTGGCTTTCTGTGTTTTCGTGATTATTATCCTTCTAATGTTTGTATTTCCAAGAAAAGGGTATCTCGATTATTCAGCTGAGCTCTTATAAACTTAATTTCAGTGGACCTGTACAGTATTCGTACTCCTTATTACTTCAAAACTGCAAATGTCTACGAGATATGAACATAAAAATATCAGAAAATTTAGCATAACGAAATAAAATAATTACGTTATTTGCATGTTCAAGATATCTTTTTTTATTTAAGACGTCATCAAAGTCTATTGAATCCTATGGAAGATCATAGCAAACTATGGATGACAATCCCTTCGTTCGGTAGTTCTCATTCTATTATAAGATCATTATTAATCTTGTTTAAATCCAAAAATAAGCATTAGCCTTAAAAATTATAGGCTGTAGCCTAGTTATAGGAGTAAAACAACAATAATAATAATAGTAATAATAATAAAGCTAGGTAGGAAGCTTTCCACCCTCCCTCTTCCTTCAGTCGCCTTGTTAATTGGTGGTTTTATTTACGCATCCTTTACATGAAGAAAAATTACTGCAATTTTGTGGTTGTTTGTATAATACATGGTATTAAGAGACTTGTTAGCCCCATTTGTTTTTATTCTTAGAATTTTTAGAAATGTTTTTGGATGCTTTTCAAAACAAAAATTTTAAAAATACTCTTAGCATAATTTTAAAAAATTCTTATTTTTTTAAAACAAAAATATTTTTACCTATTTTAAAAACAATACCAAACGACCCCGTTATGTCAGAAGAGTTTTTTACTTTGTGTTAATAGATAATCCTTTATATTAAGTTCTTTTGTTCATTTGTTGATTCTAGTTTTTGGCCAACACAAATTTTCCCGAGAGGCTTCCTGTTGATTTTAGATAGATTAAAAAAAAAGTTATTGCATTGTAATTATAGTAAAAATTTATTGTTCAATTCACGCCCCAAAAAAATTCCAAGCTCTGCCGAATTATATAACAGTCCATTTTTATAAGAATTAAAAAAAGGAAAGAAAGAAAAGCCTTTTCCGGGGCGTAGATAGCAATTAGTAATAGAGTCTGATCTTTAAAGTAAAAAAGAGCTTAAAAAAAAAAAACGAAAGTAAAAGTGTTAAGTTAGAGAAAAAAAATTAGTGAGAAGCTTCCCGATCCTCTTCCTGCTTCAGTGGTCTTGTCAATTGGTGGTTCCATTTATGCACCCTTCTTTATAGGGTAAAATGATTACAATTTTGTCAGGATCATTGGTTGTTGGCATTGACTTTGTGTATGTGGGAGAGTTTCTTACTTTGTCTTAATAGTTGACCCGTTACATGGATTTCCTTTGTTCATGTGTTGACTCTAGTTTTTGGCAATTTCCTAGAGAAGCCTCCTGTTTTGCTTGACAATCTTAACCTTCCTTGAATGGAAGGAGGTAATAGTTGTTAACTTGACGCATACTATGCTTTTTCTCTACCTGCTTAAGAGTGGTCCAAACTTAGAAACATTCAATTTCAGTGAGTTTTTTTGGAAACAAATGGCGTTTAAGTTACTTGACATGATATAGCAAGTTATTAAAAAGAAAGAAAGAAAGAAGTATTCTCTCCACTGTGTAGATAGCAATTTATTGAGGGCTAGGTAGGAAGCCTCTCAACCCCGGTTCCTCTTCCCCTTCAGTCACCTTTTCAATTGGTAGTCTATTCACGCACCCCTGTTTATAAAGAAAAATTATTTTAATACCAATGGTTGTTTGCGGAGAGCATGGCACTAAGAGACTAGTTCCGTCCAAGAAGTTTCTTACAGGATGTTTAGGAGTATTGTTACATACGAGAGTTTTACACTTTTTTTGACACTATAACATGTGAGAGTTTTATACTGTAATAACTAAAAGTTTTAATTGAAACTGAGAATGCAAGACATCATATAACTTTGTCTTAACAGATGATGCTTTATATTGAGTTCATTTGTTCATTTGTTGATTCAAGTTTTTGGCTAACGCAAATCTCCCAAAGGGGCTTTCTGTTCAGCTTGACAATCTAAGCTTTCTTGAATTGGAGGTAACGGTTGTTGACTTAATGCATGTTATGCTTTTCCTCTACTTTCTTAAGAGTGCTCCAAACCGAGAGGAACTATCAATTTCAGTGAGTTTTCTTGGCAACAAATAGGTTGTTGGTATCTAGAGGATGACATTTAGGTTACTTGACAGAGCATCGCAGTTTATTATTAAAGCGGAAAAAAAAAGAAGAAAAAAATTAGAATCATTTAGTCTGGTCTCTAGACTAAAAAGAGGGGAAAAAGGGTTGATGAAAAAGTTTAGTTAGGAAAAGAGGGAGAAAAAAGACTAATAGGGTGTTTAGCAGGTCGGTCCAGACCATGATTTAGACCATTTTTTTAATTATAAATAGAGTAAAACTCTCACATACCATAGTAACAATAAAAAAAAACGCTACAGTGTAAAGTTCTTACATGCTATAGTAAAAACAATTCTAACCATCTTGCCAAACACCCTATAAACAAGAAGCTTGTCTCAAGTTCCTCTTTCTTCTTTAGTTACCTTGTCAATTAGTGATTTTATTCACGCACTCCTCTTTATTTTTCTCTGCATTCTTTAAGAATAAAATGTCTTACTATTAAAAATGAAAAAAAATCAAATAAAAACAAAAGAATTGAACATTTTATAAAGGGTTATTAACACTAATTGCTCCTAAAATTTACCCTTTAAATTTTAAAAATCATCATTTTACCTTATGAACTTTTAAAACTCCTCGCTTTACCCCATGAATTTTAAAAAATCTCCGTTTTGCCCCTTGTTTTAGAACTCTTTGTATTCTTTCTTATTTTTCAATTTTCTCTAAAATAGATAGAATTAAAATCACGTGATTTGCATATGGGCCACCTGTAAGGACAAAAATAAAAATTTTATCACTTTCAAGTTTTGTTTCAAGTTTACATTCTCATTTAATATTTTTTATCTCTTCTCATTTAAGAAGAGTCTGCATTCATATTTGTTCTCAATATTATTTGCTGATATCTCCTCATCTTTAATTTGTAACTCATCTTATTTAGTATTTAAATTTTGATATCAATAAATAATATCAACTTATTAAATGAGTTAAGCATTAAAAATGAAAAGAAATTTATAGACAAATTATTCCTAAGTGAGCGTTCAGATAAAACAAAAAAAAAAAACAAATGCGTCAAATGAGAGTGTAAACATGAAACAAAACTTAAGAATAATAAATCTCATTGTCCTTACAGGTAACCCATGTGTGAATTAGTGGACTTAATTCTGTGTACTTGAATAGAAAATTAGAAATTTAGGAGACGAAGTAAGAAGTTTTAAAAGTTCAAGAGCAAAGTGAGGAGTTTTAAAAATTTAGGAGGTAAATGGTGATTTTTAAAATTCATAAGCAAACTGAGAGACTCTAAAGTTTAGGAGGTCATTATTGTTGACAACCCTTTTATAAAATAACAATGTAACTTGCTTCTATATTTATAGTTTGTTTAAGAAGTGTGGTTTGAATCAAAACTTTTGATTCAAACACTTCAACATGTAATAGCTTTACATTATAGTTCACTTTTTATTGACATTATAGCATGTGAAAGTTTTACATCACAGCAACGTAAGTTTTTGTTTGAACTAAATTAGCCAAACACACTGCTAATATCCTTAAGTGCTATGTCAAATTGGTTGCCCATAATACGTTCAAATTCTATTTAAAATGCTCTGTGGTGGTTTGAATTCCATACTAATTACCTTGACAAAATAGACTAGCCTTTCACAGTTTGTTTTTTGATGACAAAATCTTCCCTGATTCAATGTCATTGGACAAAGTAGAAGGTGGGATCATTGTTTGATCCTGAAAAGTGAAATCCGATATAAGGTCAAGTATACAGTTGACCAAGCAATAAAGTATCAGTGAGTCTGTGGTCAATTCTATAAGGAAAAGATATTAGAAAGTCCCATATATTAATTATGTTATCTGATTAAATTATTTACTGAATTTGAATATTAAAATTGGCTATTTACAAATTATTTACAAGTTTTACAGGTATTTTGATTTTTGTGGATTTCTAAATTTATGTGGAAATTAACAAATTTTAGAATAGAAAATTAAAATTAATTTTGAAATTTTAACAACAAGAAATACGGTTAATTTGAAGAAAACAATAATTATGAAAATGTTGAGGTTAAAGGATCAATTCTATTTTCTAACTTAATTATATATTAGTTCCTCTAAAAATATTTGCTAAAAAGGTTTAAGAACATACTATGACATCTTCTGTTTATGATTAACAAGAATCACCAAGCATTAAACGAGCTAGTTCATGTCTATTATATAAGAAAAACCCAAGTTAACAAATAAATATAAATTTAAAGTTAATTAAGAAATTTACCTTGAAAATAGACTATAAGCATTTATCGTGTCATTCTCTGTCGACGGCTATTTAAATTTTTTTAAGTGTTACCCATGTCAGTCTATGTCTACGATAAATCATCCTATTTTACAATAAAATACTTAAAATAACTCTAAATTTACTAGGTTTTCTAGAATGATTATGGCCTTATAAAGGTTTAGAAAATGTAAGAAAACTAAAAATAACTAAGCTAAATTAACCAGGATTTCCTTCCCTTCCCTCAGCTAAAAAGGAATTCAAAAACACATTTTGAAAATAAATCAACAAAAATAAACTAAAAGCATAACTTAAATATTATTTACTGAAATATTACACATAAACTAAATAAAAGAGTGGACACAAGATTTAGCACGAAGCTGAGTTTAAGAACTCAACATTTATATTAACTCTCAGACACTCCCAATTCAGGCAAATTCCTCTTATTTATAGCCGAGAGATGCATGCAATTTGTATGCAAATTGTTGACTCTGGCTGATGGAAGCAGAACAAAATAGAATTACAAGACAAACAAAATAACAAAATAATAAAATCTAGCCAAGGAAAGCAAGAATAATGTAACATTTTTATTCATAGCAGGTACACTTTGTCTTCCATCATTCACGGCAACTGGGCAAGGCAAAAGAAAGTTTCAGCGTTATCAACTCAATACCATGTGGCATGCTTCAATTAGATAAAAATTTGACTTGGTGAAGAAATGAAAAGCATCTTCAGAAAAAACATGGAGAAATTAGTACGTAGGGTTTAGTTTGATTCTTAAGCATGTGGGTAAGCCCTACTGATAATGCAGGTTTTAGGTAGGCGATGGTACAAGATTCTATTATGTTTTCACCTTAGATTTTGAATTTTTTTGCACCATTTTTCTCCATTTTTACTCCAGATTCCAAATTTCTTGATAATTAGGTCCACAAAAATTAATTATTTTATAAAATAAAATTACTAAAATCAAGTAAATATGTATAAATACTAATTATACGCAAAACAAAATTAAAACACAAAACATACACATATTAACATTACTGTTTTAATTTATTTTACACAAATTAATTATTTAACACAAAAGCACTTCTAAAAATTACGAAAAATATACTTGGACAAAAAAAATTGCTAAAAACACATAATTAAACATATTTTTGCGCTAACACATAATAATACCATTTAACACGAAAATGTTGTAATTAAGGGTTTTATAACAAATAAAAATGTAAAACAAATGATTTTAGCCCTAGCAAACGTGTATTTTTTATGTGTTCATTAATCACATTTACCAAAATTCTTCATTAAGTTCAACTGAACAACACTGGCCTAGTTGAGAAAGTCAAGCTTGCTGGTTATTGCTGTCCATACGATCACTTTCTTATCAACGAAATTCATGAAGAAGTTCGTCCTCGAGGCGTTTGATTCGCCGCAGCGTTTCAAGTTCCCTTTTGGTCTGTTTTAATGCTCACAACTGAGTAGTTTCTAGCTCTTTGGTTGTGTGATTAAGCTAGTTCTGGCTTATTCTTTTCAAATGGATTTTTTTTCTGAAGATCCGGAACACAAAATTCGGGTATCTGAAGACAGTTTCTGCCTTTGAAGATATCTGTATGTTGCATAATCCATTACTACCTAGTTTTGACATTTTCTTGAGGATCCCAACTATACCCTCTATGCAGCAAAAGGATTGCAATTTAGTCCAGGACCACTGGCTGTTTGCGCGATACACGGTATTAACAGACTTGTTCTGTCCGGAGAATTTCTTACTTTGTCTTAATAGATGGTCCTTTACATTGAGTTGTTTGTTCAATTTTTGATTCTATTTTTGGGCAACACAAATCTCCCAGACAGGCTTCCTGTTTTGGCTGAAAATCTAACCTTTCTTAAATTGAAGGAGGTAAGAGTTGTTTACATGACGCATGTTATGCTTTTTCTTTGCCTGCTTAAGAGTGCACCAAACTTGGAGGGACTATCAATATCGGTGAGCTTTCTTGGCAAAAAAATTGGTTGTTCATATCTAGAGGGTTACATTTTACTTGACATGATGATGACATTTTAAACTATTCCTACTTCTCATTTATGGCAATAGCTTACGTTTTGTTTGCTGAGAAAATGAAGGAAAAGAAAAAAATAAAAAAAAAAATAAAGGAAGGGAATATTGATTACATTATACCTCGAATCATAGAGATGTCAGTTTAGCAAAACAACATTCTGTACAATTGCATTACTAGCACCAAAAACCTTTGGATCTCTGATTTACAACAAAAGAAGAAGCAAAAAAACTCTCGATATTCATTTTAACTTAAATAGCGCTTCAACTACAATATGTTCCTAAGATATTAACCGGTTTTTATTTTAAAGTAGGAAAAATTTTCATTATAGAAGAGAACTCATCTTGGACCAGAAAGCTCCATTGCTTGGACCAGTAGTGAAGAATCGTCTGTGAGATCCGAGTATCTGTCTGAGGATGAGAATTCCTGAGGTTTGCCCTTTGTTGACTCTACTCTTTGAGAGGCTTCCCATCGTTCCACAAGCCCATCGCCTTCGAGCATTCTCACCACTTCGGACATCTTTGGTCTCCTACCTGGAAGGCACTGTGTGCACAACAGAGCCACTTGAACCATTTCCTCAAGCTCGACTCTGTCATAGTTACTCTTAAGATCCTTGTCTACTAGCATCTCAAGCTTCTTTTCTTGATGAATCTTCCTAACCTGTGATCAGAACAACTTAACAGTTAAGTAAGAAAGACAACAATTTATATTCATCCTACGCATAGAGAGAGCAAAGTTTTCAAAGACAGCAAAAGCTAACCCAATCAAGAATGGCTCCTTTCTGATTAGCAGCCTTGCCAAACTCAAGTGCCCTCTGTCCTGTGATGAGTTCGAGAAGAAGGATGCCGAACCCAAAAACATCGGTCTTCTCGGAGGACTGGCCAGTGGAGAGATACTCAGGAGCAATGTGCCCGACTGTGCCTCTCACGGCCGTGGTGACATGTGAATCTTGGTGATCTAAAAGTTTTGCCAGCCCAAAATCCCCCACCACAGCCTCACAATAGTCATCAAGGAGTATATTTGCAGCCTTGACATCCCTGTGTATTATCTTAGGGTCACACTGCTCATGAAGGTACAACAGCCCTCTTGCAGCTCCCAAGGCAATTCTCTTCCTAGTGCTCCAATCCAATACCGGTTTTCCTGTTCAACATCAACTAAAGAGTTAAAACAAGAAACCAAAAATTGCCATCCTTTAATGTTGTGTAACAAAAAGTTTTTGTTTTACCTTTTAGGCGAGAGGCAACACTGCCATTGGACATGTATGGATAAATTAGAAGCCTTTCTGTGGGTGTGATACAAAACCCATATAGTCTGAGGAGGTTCCTGTGAACTGCTAAGCTGATCATCTCAACCTCGGTCTGGAATTGGATCTCTCCTCCAAGAGCACTGCCGTCTTTGAGCCTCTTGACTGCCACAAGAGTGCCGTCTTGCAGAGTCCCTTTGTAGACGTTTCCGAAACCGCCCTTTCCCAGTATGTTCTTGCTGCTGAAATTGTTTGTTGCAATCTGAAGTTCCCTGAACTGAAACCTTTTCAAGTTTCCTAGTGAAATTTCTTCGTGATGTCGATCTGGAATTCGATGACACATGGGGATTTTAACTAAAGTAAATTGACCAATTTTTTCTTTATAAATATAATGTATTATTAGCATGTTTCATTTTAGTTTTTAACAAACCTTTAACATCAAAGAATGTTTGCTTGTTGCGCCTATGTCGCCACCACAAAACTGCTCCAAATCCAACCATGAGTAGGCAGAGGCATCCAAGGCTCAAACCAAAGGCAAGGGCTACTTTGTGGCTTCTAGGCTTGCCAGAAGGTAGAGCTGCTTGTGAGATTCAGCATAAATATTAAACATATTAAATGTCTAACTTATGAAAGTTGGAAACAAATAAATGCAAAAAGTTCTAGAAAATGTTGAATGAGTATACTAAATTTTGCTTACTTTCTGTACTATTCAAGTTCATGGACATTGGCATCAGTGTCTTTCCATAGCAGCTTGGTTCAGATCCCGTGGGACAGATCAAAGGATTTCCAACAATGCTGAAACGGGCATTAAAAAAAAAAGGTGAAAAAGCCGTGCGTTTAATTCTCTGCTCGCACAGAGAGAGAGAGAGAGAGAGAGAGAGAGAGTTACTTGAATGTCTTAGCAGGAAATCTAGGCACGGGAGTGCTGAGATTATTGTAGGACATGTCTCTGAGAACCAGAAGATAACAGAATGAGAAGAAAGAACAAACTTGAGAAGCATATGTCAAATCAAATGTAATAACAAAAGAAAAGGCCAAGAGATTTACAGGAAGGCGAGCTGGGTCATGTTAGCCAATGATGTCGGAATTTCTCCAGAGAGACTGTTATTGTTGAGCCTCCTAAATCCGGTTGCAGAATTAGAATAACAAGAGAAGGAAAGCATATATACATATAATATATATACACACAATATACTGTACAAAAAAAAAAGTTTTTTGAGCTTTGAAGGATGCTTACAAGTACTGAAGATTCCTGAGGTGACCAAGAGAGGAAGGAATCTCTCCAGTGAACATGTTATTGGATAGATCAAGTGTATGAAGATTTTGGAGCTTCCCAAGCTCAGGAGGGACTGGTCCTCTAATGTTATTGTTCTGGAGGAGCCTGAAAAGAACAAAGCAATACAGAATATCAATACCTTAAAAGAAAAACCAAAAGCATTTCTAAATTGTGAAGATTGGACACCTACACGATCTGGAGATTTGTTAAGTTGCCTATGCTTGGTGAAAGACTGCCAGATAAATTTTGGCTAGGAGTGCCTCTGCAAAAACGGTCAAATTTCAAAGGCCTCAATTTTCAAACTTTCAATCATTGGAATGATTTATTTGACTCTTAAGAATTTCAAATATAGAAATACCAACTTACAGGCCAATGACTAGGCTTTCAGGAGAGCAAGTGACCATAGTCCAACTACATGGATCAACAGAATCACCATCCCAATTCTCAAGCACGCCATGAGGATCCTCCAAAGAATGCTTTATGCCCATTAAAGCTTGCACTGAAACAATTTTTTTTTTAAAAGGCAAATTACCCAGATGAGATAATGCTCACTTATATCGATCCTTGATAATTAAACTGTATTTCCTTTCTTCTTCTTTTTTGGTTTCTTTCCAAGAGTTACCTTCAAAGTTTACACCTTTAGGAGAAAGAATTCCACTTGCACAACTCCAAAACCAAAGAAAAGCCAAAAAGCACAGAGCAGCCTCTTCTAATCCTCTCATTCCCATTGAATCCAAATTCACAAAACACCTGAGAGAGAGAGAGAGAGAGACTGTGACCAAGTCCTCCCTGATGATGAATCCTGTTTATGATGACTGACAAGCTTTGAAGCTCTGAAGAAGGATAGGGGAACCCAAAAAACAAAAATGGGTTTCAATTTGTTTTCAGCTTTGTCATTAAATCAGGACCTTTTTTTGCTTTCCATGATAAAATGCCGTTCAATGTTTAACCACAAATTCCCTGTACTCAGACCCAAAGAAAAAAAAGAAAAAGCCAAGTTCTTTTGGCAGTAGCAGTATAAAGGAGACCAGCATGCCAGTCGTGGAGCCAAGAGATAGTGAAAAATAATGTTTTTATATTAAGCGTTTTTCCGGAACTAAACTAAACTAAGCCAAATCCTAGGTAGAATCTAAACGAAACACAGACGCATACACAAGGAGATAATGGGAAATTCCCATTAGTGCAACCATGCATTTGGCCCAGAAAAGATTTTTTTTTGAGTTTTTGAGAGCTCTATTCAACTCAAAAGCATATAAGGCAAGTTAAGCATGAAAAAATAAAAAATAAAAATAAAAAACCAGTAATCTCATAATTTTATGAGGTGTAGAACCCAACAATAATAAACACATTCATTAGGGGATGGCACCCAAGTTTCTTCTGGCATAGTCAGTTATAAGGTTTAATTCTCCTATCATTTTTTCGTGTTATTAGCTGTTATTTTAATATTAATTTGTCATGTAATTTAAATTTACGAATTTAACCATACAATACTTGAAAAATTAAATGAATAGCAAAAATTTAATTGAAAAAATAGTCAATACAACAAAAAATAAGAAATGATTGGGTGATTAAAATTATCACCTAGAAATGGGCATATAGGTGGTATTATTATTATTATTAAGTGGTGTGTATTTTATTTAACCTTTGCTTTCATTTATTTTCACACAAAAGTGACTAGAGCATATAATATATATGTGTGGAAGTGGGAAATGTCTTGCTTGGGACTGTGAGGAATCCAACATTCCCTGGGCATGACCATCCAAGCAAAATCACAAAGAAAAACATCATCTTTTGCTTTAAGGAAACGAGAATGCGAGCATCTCGAGGAAAACCCAAAATTGGGGCTCGAGATTGACGATGGATTTGGCCACCCACTACCTTATTAGCCTTGAGGATCTCTGTTGAAATTCCTTTTTATTATTCTTTAATGTTTAAACATAAATTCCCAAAAGTACTATTGCAAGATATGATATTATTTGTCATTTTTTTTAATGTAAAGTTGGTTTCTTTTGGCTGGAAATGTTGGGCATGCTTTGTAGATTCCACAGAAGACAGCCATTCCCCCAGAAATTTGTTCAAAAAGAGAGAAAAGTTTTAAAAGCAAAAGCTGCCACGCTTCCTCCTTTCTCTAGGACATTTCTCTCTCTAATTGCCATTTCTCCGGCTGTTTAAGAAGCTCTAAGGGATTATACTTAAAGCAACTATAATTAATACATGAGACATATATTATTTGGTGATGTTGAATTTGTATTTGTCCAATTTTTCTTAAATTTCATAAATTTTACGATTTAAAATTGTGTTTCAGTGATTTTCTTTTATTTTCACATTCTATTCTAACACAGAATTCTAAAAAGGATAGAAATATGATACGTGTTTATATGATGAGTGTTTTATGCGTCTTGTCCATGTTTTCGCTCTACCAAATTGACACGTCCAAAGGCAAAAACAATGAGATGTTTTCTTGTCCTGCAAAACAACAAAAAATACTGAAAAAGAGGAAAAGAATCTATCACCTTTTTTTTATACAGGAAAGCCTTGAGGGCAAGCTTTATTTTGAATGTAGCTTAGCATCTCTTCCTATAACGCTATAATTGTAATCAGCAAGTCATTCTAAGCAACGTATAGATGATTAATAGGTGGATTGAAATGAGTTTGAACTAAAAAAAAACTTAGTTCAAACTCATTTTATTATTGTAATTTTTTTTCATAAAATTTACATTTTTACCATGAATTTAAATTTTTTTAGTTCAAACTCGTTTAATAAACGGCTTGTTAACACTTTGTTTAAGTAGTTAGGACTTAGTAGAAGGTTATAGTTAAAAACAAAAATTAAAATGATTTTATTATAGTATATAAGAGTTTTTTATTATAATTTATTTTTATTTTATATTATATCATAAAAAAAATTTATATTATAACAATTAAAATTATACGATTAAAACGACACTGTCAAACAAAGTTAAAGGTCAGAATCTGCATAGCTGAACAAGAGTTTTGGTTGTGGTCTAGAGAGGGCAAAAGGTCTTACCCAACCTAATGGTCTAGCCTAACAAGTTCCAGAATAGGAATGGACCAAACATGAGGATAAGAACAAAGCATTTTAATTGCTGTAAAATGACAAAACTATGCCGGATTAAATGCCGCTAGCCAAAATTGTCCTATCTTCACAATTCACATCACTTCTAAACCAGGAAAAGGGCATGCCCACTAAACGGATTCTCCTCCTGATCAGGACCATAACCTTAAGATTTTTTTAATTATTAAATCCAATAATCCAAGAAAAAAAGTTTAACCCACCATTCGTCTGCACCGCATGTCTTTATCTATCCCATGTGTTTAGTGGAATTGAAAATGATACTGCGCCCAGTGCAGTCTGGTTTCAGAAGAAGACAGCCAAAGAAAATGTGACAGCTGGATAAGAACAGTGTGATTGAACTGCTTCTTCTTTTTTCCTGTTTATTACTGGGGATTTCTATTATCTGCTTAAAATGCAGTGTTCCTAAAATAGCTTGGCATTATTCCTAAAACAGTGAACCACTGTAATTGCAAAGTGACAAAAAGAGATGCATGTATTTGCACAAAGAGGCATTATATATACATGGGCACAATTTACAAGATAGTTTATCAACCTGTTCATATATGTAAAAACATATTTATATGCGTGTATTGTGAAAGGAAATTAAAATTATGGTAATTAATAGTCCTCGAAAAGGACGGTACCAACATTGTACTTGTATAGAAGCGGCTTGAAATGGACATGATGCCATGTGAGTTTACAAAACAACAGAATTTCTTAGGATGTAACGTCTAGTTTAATCTCAACCTTTGACAACAAAAAAAAACCATCTGAGTGATTGAAATATGGTTAGGGCATGTTCGTTTGAGGTATTTGTAGACTAGTCATATAAACTCAAATTTAGATTTGAGTATCAAGAATTTTTTAGATACGTGTTTGTTTTCTTAAAATTTAAATCAAATAAATATTAAAAATTCAAGTTTTTAAAGTTCTAATCCCATTAAACTCTTGATACTTGAATATTCCTGATACAGCAAAAGCTGAAATTCTCTCCCTATATTTGATGAAAACAATCATAACTTCTTCATTTGATATTCAATTGAGATGATTATTTTTTCATTGTGTTCCTAATGAAGAGAGGAATAAAATAAGATCCACACTGTATATTTTTTGGGATATTAACATTAAGATTTTATTAGATTTGTTAATAAATCAAAAACTATTTTCACTACCTCTCCAAACACAAATTTGAATTTTATTCTACACTCAAATTAAAACTTAAATGCACATCCAAACGTCAATTCGGATAACAATTCAAATAACTAATTCAAAACATACAACTCAAATCAAATCACTAATTCGAATCTATTTATCAAATATTTAGTTGCCGCATGATAATTTTTTTATGTTTTTATTTTTTACAATGGATGAGATGTTTCTTTCTTCTATTTAGTGATTGAAATTTAAGCTATATGGTCACAGTTTTTCCGATTTTTTAGGCAAAATGCTATTTTCTTTAACTTAGTAACAAAAATGATGACTCGATTGCAATCCATTAAAAAATCATGATGTTATCTCTTCCTGAAGTTTTTTACGGTCGATCTACCTAAAAACTTTGTGCGTTTTGGTTCAATGTGTTTTATTAAGAAAAAAAATTAATAGTCACCAACGCGAGTTCCATATTTGCAGAGAATGAAGTGCACATAAATTTCTTTCCAATGATAGAGAGAGTCACTTAGTAGGCTTCCTATAATGGTTTAATCTCGTAGCCAATTTATTTGTGGTTTTTTGGTATTGTGTTTTGGTGCTCTTTAACTCAAATGAAAAATGTGCCTTCTCCTTTTTCTTAAGATAAGGCTTTATTCCATATGTGTGTGTGTGTATCTATTTCTGATATAAATTTAAAAAAAAAAAAAAAGTTAATGGGGGTAGTGTGGTTCTCTTTAAAAATGAAATTTTTTTCCCCCTCCTTTAGCAACTCAAAACATTTTTTAAAAATTATATTTAAATAAACACCACTTTGATAGTACTTTTACTCTATGACTATGTTGATGGATTAAACACTACTAAAGCTTTTTCCGAGGCATAATGATAAACAGCCACAAAGCGATGGTAATAAACGGTGAAGAAAGGAGGCAAAGTATACAAGAATTATCTTTGGAAAGCAGGTGGGATGAGGAAATAGTTAAGTAATATATTTTGATTTCCACCATAGAAAGCAGGTGGGATGAGGAAATAGTTAAGTAATTTATTTTGATTTCACCATCTATGGTAGAATTCTATTTTATGTTATTCTTTTTTGTGGGATTTGCTTGATTTATGATTTTTATTATTTTTTGACAAAATCATTAGTAATTATATCTGGAATTTGAGTGGAGCAAAATCCTACTTAAATAGAAAGGATAAGGCAGCTCAGGAATTTGTTTAAGACTAGTAAATATGTGAGGCAGGAAGAAATAAAATAATATGAGTGGTCTCAAAATTGGATCTAAGATATCAATTTGATAATTTATTAACATAGTCAACTAGCTAGTCAATGACAATTCAGAAGAGCTTCTACTTTCTTCACATTAGTTGGACAAGCAGCTGGGCAGTAACAGTCTAAAAGACCTGAAATTTCCCATTCATGAAGTAATTAACACCAAGTAGAAAAAACATAAGTAGTTAAAAAAAAAAAAAAAGATATATGATTTGAAACATGTGGGGCTGGTCTGTTGCAACCTGAGAGAGTCAAACAAAGAAGATAGTCCCAAATCAGTAGGAAATAATTGTTCTTCTAGTAGTTGGTTTGAAGGCTTTGAAAGGAGAGAAGAGCCCTCCTGGTAGCTTGCACCTTATTTTCTTCTGAGCATATCAAGTGCAAGCCCACATGACACTAGCCTTGGCAACGCAATTGAATTATAAGACTGTTCATGGAGCAACCCAACCTATGTTCTGAAAAACTAGACCCCATCTTGTCCCCATATATTACAATTTATTGCATGAAAGGTCTTTTATACTCCACGTGATTAAAGCCTCCACAATTTGACAAATCTATAGTACACACTACCACCCACTTTTGCATTTCTTTTGTTTTTGTTTTTTTTTTTTCCTTTTTACCTCCTAAATTTTCAGTCCTTTGCTAAAATGACCATATACCTTTTAGTTTTAATAATTGACCCCTTAATCTTGCCAAACTGTTATTAAAATTGGTGATGATCATGCCAGGTAACTTGGTGATGTAATCACTAAAATTAAAAGTTCGAGGGAGGAATTTGCGGGAAATTTGGTAAAAAGGCCACCTAAAAATTTTAATTGAGAAAATTGCCTTTTTTTTTACACAAAAAATCAAGCCTTCTAGACAGCTTCAGTTTTTTTTTTTTTTTGGTAATCCTATTAGGGTTTATTTTCTTGCTTCAGTTTTTTTTTCATCTTATTAAGATTTTTTGTTGCTATTTTATTTTAAATGATATGACATAAAAGCTATTTATTCAATTTAAAACTTTTTTGGTCTATTTATCCAAAAACACTTTTTCTTAAGGTCATATATTCAAATTTCCCAGGAATTTGTGCCAAAGCATGAAAACTTAAACGCATAAAGTACCAAAAACGTGAGGCACGTATCGGTTTTTCATCCAATAATTTAAATGGCACCGTCAATCTGAGATACATTGTAATGATTTGACAAAATAGATAATTAATTATTAAAACTAAAAGTGTAGAGGATAGTTTCTAGAAATATGAAAAATTCAAATGGGTAAAGCGATAAAAATACTTTTTTTCCCCACTTATCGAGGAAAGCCTTTTTTTGTTTTTTGTTTTGGTTGATGCCCATGAGCAGGCTGCTCTATCTCCATAATTAGTACTAAAGAAGTCCAAAACTTGTTATGACGATGGAATGGAATCTTAAGGCGATTATAGCTCGTGTAAGCAATGATCATCTGGGTGTTCATAGTTAAAGTCCTTATAATATAACTGGTGTTTCAAACATATTAATGCCCCTTGGTACATTCTTCATAAAGTATCAATCCTTAGTAATATTGTAATGTTACCAAAATGCTTTTTAGGAACACTGGGAATCTTTTTTTTTTTTTTTTTTGTTGCTGTAATTGATTAGCTTCTGGCCCTTCTCACTACAAAAGTGAATAACGGTATAATTACTCCCATGCATCCAACAGGACCATATGGTTGAACTACTCATCACAAGTTCTTCCCTTTTTCTTTTTTTTCTTTTTTGGGTTTTTTCTAATGGAAAGTTTTAATTTTTTAGGTGATGGATGAAGAGGGAAAGCTGGGTTTTTCAGATATTTCTTGAATTTTCTGAAAACACATGGTTTAAGCAGTAGGGAGATAGAGACAAAAGGGCAGGCATAGTTTACTATATTAGATAATTTAGTGAAAGACATAACTCCTCACACTTTATATGTTTTCATAATAAGAAATTAGGAAAAATAAAAGTCATGGATAGGGAAAAAGAAAAGGAATGTAATTCTAAAGCTAGAGTGAAATTGTACAATGAGGGATGAGGGAAAGAGAAAGTGATGGAAAATGAAAATGTCCATAAGATGAACGACAATTATGGTACCAAAATGGTTAAAGAAAGCTGGTCTGAGGGAACACAGTGTCCCATCTTTTTTCTACTTGGTGATGGGTGATGTCCTAACATCTTCAAAAAGGGTCCCCCAAAATCACTTCATCCCCCAACAATAATTTGGTCCCTTATCCCATGCGCCTTTCTACTTTTAACTTTGTGTAAAACTGTTAAAAAATTTAATATATATATATATAAAGAACAATGATTTCTTTCTTAATTTTTCTCTCTCTCTCCACAACTTGGCCTCTTTTTCTTTTTTGGCGGGAAAATCTGCCTCCCCAGAGTTTTAGGGTCTGTTTGGTACTTCTCCTGCTCTAAAAGTTAAACCTGCACAATGGGTTTGTTAAAGTGTTATGCCTCCAAATAAGATTCCAAAGCCCTAGAGAGTGTTTATAACGGTTGACTAGGTATCTTTGGAACATTGACTATGTTAAAATGACATCATATTATCCTTCTTAAAAACATTTATTTTACTGCCAAAAACCATAATGCACGTACTTTTTTTTTTTGGGTAGATATAGCCATAATGCATGTACTTGTTTCACAGTTATTGGGCTTTTGGACTGTCACATTTCAGCATCGGACACACCATGTGTAGTTTTTCTTGATATTCAAAGCTTAAACAACTTTGGTTCACAAACCTGTGTAGTTTTTTGACAAGTGACTCATCCTGCAAAATTCCCATTTTGTGTTCACCGCTCATAGAGCCAAACATCATTAAATGGGTTTTGCAGTTTGGTAACATTGATTGTGAACTGTGGTTGTCAATAGTCTTTAATTTTGTTTTTCATCAAAAGAATGCCAGTCAAAATTATTCTAGAGACTTTAATATATAAGAGGTTACTTGAATTAACTGTTTTCAGTTTTTATGGTCCCTCATTGTCATGCCCTCTGTTAAAAATGTGACGACTTGTCTTTTTAGACAGTTACTTAATTTTCTTAACATTGTTTTTTAAACATTAATTTTACTTACTTAGTAAAAAAAATAGAGAATTACTTTTTATTTTATATCCTTTAAATCATTCTTTAGAACTGTTGCGACTTCTGTCGCAATTTGAGTTGAGACATCGCTCAACACTTGACTTTAAAACCATTTTGAATTGTTTCTTAAAACTTAATAAGAAACATTTTTTAAATCATAGCTTTAAACTTCACTTTATAATTATATAAAACAGTTCATAAAATATATCTTAAAACTTTAAAAACATTTCTTAATCCTTTGACTTTATCAAAACTTTGACTTTTTAAACTTTCAAAACATTATATCAAATAGTGGGAAAACCTTTTTCTCTATACAGCAAAAACTTACTGTGGTAGTATCCCTACCCAAATCTTCGCAACTGTCTTCCGCAGCACCAAGCTCCCCAAACGGGTTCTATTGCTTACTCATAGAACTACCTGCAGCGTTAAAAAACTTTTAATGAGCTTTCGCTTAATAGGTTCAAACATAATCTCACAAATCATTTAAACATGCTTTCAAAACTTTTCTCATAAAAACTTTTCTCTTATAACATTTTTCATAAACATTTTTTATAAACATTTCTAAAAACATTTTTCATAAACATTTTTCATAAACCATTTCTAAAACGTTTTTTATAAACGCTTTTCATAAAGCATTTAACATGCAGCAATCCTTAAAATACTTTTCATAAAACATCATTTATAAACCTTTTCTTGTAACCATGAAAATGTTTTCATAAACACTTAACATAAAATATTCCTCAGAATGTTTTTCATAAGCATTTAATGTAAATACTTTATAATAAGGAAAACAAGCAAATTCATAATGCATAATTGCAATGATGCTCAATTATGAACTTCAATTATAAGCGTCTTATGAACTTTCTTTTCTTACTTTAATTTCTTATCTTTGTTCCTTATCTTACTTTAGTATTCGTCCCAACAACATTAATCATGAGATCATAAACATAATGCTTCCCTTGTAGAAGACTTGAGACCATCAAACATCGAGATCTTGCACCTCATATCAAGGAGGTCAAATTTTAACTTTACTTTCAGTACCTTACAACAAGAAGGATGGTACGACACTTTTTTTTTATCTTTACTTATACCTTCTTATTAACTTTGGTGAGCATATCAAATGCAATCACATTATAGGCAAACACATTTGCAAATTATAATTGTACTCTTTAAAATTTATTGCATAATAAATGCAACATAAAATTTATAACATAAACTGTAAAACATTATGCATTAACAAACTGTAAAACATACTTTAAACATAATTTTTGTAAATACATTGTAAACTTTTACTTGATCTTTCAAAACTTTATCCACATCAAATGCAATCATGCTTTAACATAATAGTTGCAAGTACATTGCAGAACTTAATTTAAACTTTAAAACCTTTTGCATAACAAATGTAAACATACTTTAAAAAGAATTTGCATAATAATGACAAACACATTTGCAAACATAAATATAAGCATTTGAAGTCCATTTATTTCATACTGATTTATTTCATACTGTAGGTGAGGTCAGAACTTACCTGAACTACCCTCTAGCGTTCTCTATTTTGTTCCTTTTCCTTTCATTAGTTGGCCTCTTATGTCATGATCAAACGACAACCGACTTATTAATTAACTTTCTTTTTATCAATCTACTCGATTGATAATAAAATGTAAACATTAAACATTCATTCCTATTTTCATAACTTGGTATACTACTAGTTAACCTTCCTTTACTTTGTACCATGTTGCTTTTAACTTTGTAACCCATCAGGTTACCGTACTTTTACTTAACCCTATAACCCATCGGGTTATCACTCTTTTTTACTTATCTCTGTAACCCATCAGGTTACCTTTTTCTTTACTTAGACATCCCTTATTAAATTTCCCATTTCATCTGATGGTTTCGTTACTTAACATATTACGAAACATTTTTCGTTTAAGAGTGTTTTGCTACTTCAGAGTGTTCAACTTTGTTTTAGCCATTTTCTTAAAAATGTCGTTTTTACCATTAACAAGTTTTTCGTCAACTTTGTAACTTTATAAAACTCATTGCTTAACCTTATCGTTTCATAAACTACTTATTGCGGAAAAATTCCTACTAAGGAACGTTTCCTGACATCGGGCGTTTCGAGTCTGTTTTGGTCACTTCTCATAAAATGACTATTTTGCCCCTAACATTTTTCTTTCATTCCTTCCTCGACTAAACTTGGAATCCTTTAAAAACATAATCCCTGTGGTTACTCGGTGCCCACAAAAATGCAGGAATCTAATGTTCCTAGGTGAACACCCAGTTTTCACACAATTTTACTATTTTGGCCCGAAACACTTTATACATTTTTGCCCTGAAACAATTTTCACACAATCTTTACATTTTTCCCCCAAAACCAAAAGCGACCACTTTATACCAAAATGTTTAGTTTTTCTCAAGGAATAAAACTTACAAAAGTACCATAGTCGAATTCCAAATATTTCATAATGTTTCCATTTCTTGAAATTTTGTGCTCAAAATTTTGTAAAATTCGTAACTCTTAAACCGAGCCGAATTTTGAAAAACTGCCTGCAATATCTTAATAATTTTGACGCGTTCTACAACTTTAATGTTTTAACTTTTTTTGAAATTCCAACGTTTAGGGGGCTTTTTTGGCTGATTTTTAAATCTACCGAAAATATACTTTCCTTTACAATTTAGTCCCTTTTCAGAATTTCGTCAAAACCCTTACTTTCTTCTTTCCATCATCATCACCATTAACATATAACATAGAATGATCATGCCATATTGTCTATTTACATGCCGTAGACCAAAACATTTCTTCAAACTCTTGGTATGCATATAAATTTTAAATAAAAAGTTTAGAGATTTACCTAAACTTGCCAACCTTTTTGTCCCTTCTTTGCTAAGCTCAAAACTCTGTTTTGCCCTCTTCATAAAAACTATGGCAAAACCTCATCAAAACCCTTCCAAAGCTTAAAGAAAATCACCAAAACCTGTAAGGAAAAGTTTGAGATTTTACCTCCATAAGTACCAAATCTTGAACCAAACCCTTTGAACTTGCTTTAAACATGATTTGAGCTTGGAATTCATCAAAATTTTTGAGAAAAAATTGCTTTGGGGTGGGTTTTCGGAGGAAGAAAATGGAGCCTTTTTTATGGTTTCTTTTATTTCTTCCTTTCTTTCTTTTCCTTTCTTTCTTTCTTTCCTTCCTTTCCTTTTCACGTTTCACTCTTTTCTCTTTTTTTTTTTGCTCCACGGTGGAGACCAAATTGTGGTCTCTTATATTATGAAATCATTCAACTTTTTTTTTCTTTTTCTTTTATTTTCTTTTTTTAAAAGGTGGTGAGTCATCATGTAATCAAATGGGTTCCCTTAAGTGGATTTAGGTGATTGGGCCACATTTCATGATGTAGTGGCCCAATCAAAATTTATTGGGTGTCTACTAAACTTTTTACATAGTCTAAGTTTATACTGATAGTATTTTTCTTATACTGTAGGTGTTCTTTTCTATATTGTTCATGAGGTCCCAAAATCTCCAATACCTATCTACATCTACCACTTAATGTAATTCCAATGTTATCTAACTTTATATAGTCTAAATTTATACTGACAGTATTTTTTTATACTGCCGATACATTCTCTATACTGTTACAGCATTCTTTTTTCATCCATACTCTTTAAACAATATTCTATACTATTTTAACTTAAACAGTCTAATTTTTATACTGCATAACTTTAAACAGTCAATTTCTTACATTGCGTTACTTTTATAGTGTAATTTTTATACTGTATAACTTTATCAGTGTATTTTTTTAATTGTATTATTTTAATACTGTATAATTTTTTACATTATTATATAATATTTTTTTAAACTGTATTTTTATCTTATCATAATCTTAAAATTATTGTATTTTTAATATAATAAAAATGGTTAGGTGTTACAGAAAAACTACGGGGTAAAGGACTGTCTTGTGGGGAGACTAATAGCTACTAATCATGAAGAGATGATGGCAATTTGTACCACTGAGTGTAAGAGTATTAGTTATTTATTTTTGGCCCAAGAAATGAATTCAAAAGGACTGTTTTTTTTTTTTTCCCTCTTTTTATTTATTATTATTATTATTATTTGGCTAGAAACTGAATCCCCTCTGCCTGCTTGCAGAAAATTAGAAGGGAAAAGTTTTGCTCTTTTTCTTTCTAGAAGGAAAAAAAAAAAATTCAATCTCCTCATGATTAATAATACCAAAAGAAAATAGTGCCTTTGTTCAGTCACACTCATCACGTTTTGCTCACATCGTTTGGTCCCACGCAACTTCAATCCGTTTGACAGAATTGCCAGATGGGCAAGCCCGTCTTCACCAGAAAGAAGAAGCTTCAACATTTCACACTGAAATCTAACAAAACGAGAAATTCCATAAATAACTAGTTTAGCTAAGGGCAAATTCAAATTCATGTATATTTATCATAAAAATGTTGAGTTTGTTTATTCATGTTAGTAAATTACATATATGTATGTAGAGATCTAAAAATCGCCACCAAATCCTTCAACAGTAGACAAATCAAATCTATTGGATGAGCCTTATTTTATACTCATGATTGCTTTCGAGTTTTATATAATGGGTGTTTGAAAAAATGATGGAAATTAATGATGAGAACTATTTTTATTGTAGTATGTGAGAGCTTTATATTATAGTAATTTTTTTTATTATTACTATAACATGTGAGAGTTTTTTATTATTTATAATTAAATTTGTGATAAAAATTAAGTGGGTCCTACCACACCCAAACACGCTCGCAAGGGTAAAAGAATAAAGTTATCCATTCTTTCTACCTATAGATTTAACACCATACGTACCTTTGTCTTTTATTGTCGCTGCCCTACTGTAGGTCCCATTCATTGCCACATAGCAGATTGAGGAGTATTGTTTTTGGAGCAATGTATACTCCGGGTTTACGTCATTGTTGGGTCATAGCGATTTACTGGTAGTACTGTTACTTATCCCATTTATAATGCACGTCTTTAAACACGGTTAGATATGATTATTGATCAAAATCACTTTTTTTTTATAAATCTGTTAGGTGAGAAATAAATATCTATGTTACTTTTTCAGCATTGGTTAGAAAAATTGCCTTACTTATACCAATTGAAATTATTAGTATTTGTGATTATGAAATGCTAGTCTTTTAGTAATCAGCTCACATAGTGCTATAAAGGCCACAATTTTTTTTCCATGGCCGATTTTAATAAAACCGTACATTTGTAAACCGTAAAGGTTCCAGAGTAAACATCGCGAATTACGAGGAGAAATTACATACTTACCAATCATTAACATTAAAATTGTAAAAATTACGGGTGGTTGAGAATATTGGTTCAAACCATACATTGTAGTTCATTTTTTTTGACATTGTAACATGTAAAAGTTTTACGTGGTAACAATTAAAAGTTAAGTTGACACTTATCGATCAAAATCCTTACCATAGCACGACCCTTTTTAAGGATTTGTACAATTTACTGCATATGTATGTTTTACATGACTTGTTTGGTAAGATGGGTTCGTTCTCAACCGATTGGAAGGGGATCGGTCTTGAATTGCCAGCTTGTAGTTCGTCCTGCCCTGTTTCGACATGTACACATGGGGCACTCGTTTGTTGCAAAGTTGTTTGCTAGGCCCAAGAAAGAGAGATGTTAATTTGAAGTGTAACATAGTGTTTTCAAAACATTGTAAAAATAACAAAAATTATATAGTCATTATCATAATGAAAATGATGTTGCGTTTTGTACTATATAATTACATGATAATTATGTTGATGATATTAAGTTTTACTATTCTTGCAATATTTTAAAAATATTGCTATACTTCAACTTCATTTTTGGTGTAGGTGTAAAAAGCGCCATCTATTTTGTACTTTCCTAGTTCTTGAGGTCACAAATTGAGGAAACGTTGATGGGTCGTCGACTCATGGGTCACGAAAACTGCCGAGTCGCGTAGCAATTTGAGATTTTAATATTTTCCTTTAAATCGTCTATGCTTTGCCTTCTTCAACCATCACAGGCCGCTTCAACTGTTTCTTCTCTGAAGATGGGAAAAACGACAGAAACTCAAAAGACATTGAACAGAAACGACATTGACTTACAAACGACAATGATTAAAAAAACACAAACGTCAAACGACACCAGGTAGTAATAAGTGGACCGGAAGGAAACAACATCCACACAAAAGCCATATCAGACCAAAAACGACATTGAAATGAGAAACGACAATGAAAAACGTCAGACTTGAAAGACACCCACACAAGCACACAAAAGTAAAATAAAACTAGTGTCTTTGTTTTCTTGTAAAAGAAAACACGGGTGTTGACACTTTGACAGACAGGAATTATATGCCTTAAACAACATTAAGATGAAAAACGACATTTTTTTATAAAACACGTTGACAAGACGAATAAAATGACCGAAAATATAAAGCAATAACAGGTCGTAAAATGGAACGACAAGGAAACTGCATCATACAAAAACGACAACAAACGAAAAATTGACAACGACTGGACGACAACATTACCTAAAACAAAAAAGGACAAACAAGGAGCGACCATTATATAAAGATAAATGCAAATATAAATAAATAAATAAATAAGCTGTGTGATTATGGGTAAACGAAGTATTAGAATCAGGCATTGCTTTAAAGCAACAAATTATGCCAGAGAGCAGCACGCCAAAATTTGAAATATACATACATACATACATACATACATATATATATATATATATATATATATCGTGACAAAACCAACACAGATGAATGAAATTCAAAAAAGTTATGTTCTTGATGTAGGCAATCTAATCGTTCTTCGTTGACTGGAGAGGTCCTAGGTCACACGCACGCATGATATGGTAAGAAAATGCTCTACTTAAACTTGAATACCTTGAACTTTGCTTGATGCCAAGCGCCACCAAACAAAAGAGTTGATTATTCTTCAAAAATCAATGCATTTGGATGTCAAGGAAAAATGATATTGATGCCAAACTGTTTTTAGCAATGGCTTGCTAGTTGCTACATTAACCTCAAAAACTACAAAAAAAAAAAGAGACACCCTAGAAAAGCCTCTAAGCAGCCAAGGGAGTGGTAGCGGCAACATCTTTTTCAGTCTTCATGGACAAGAAGAGATTCAAAACATCGGGGTGATTGCGAATGAAACTGGGGCATTTAGAGAGGAAATTGTGAGCTTCATCAAGCCTTCCGGCCTTGAAATAGGCTTCAAACATGCAGAGAAACACAGAGGTAGAATGAAACCTCTTTGAAGCCGCCTTCAGAAAGTTTATAGCATCGTCTCCTGTTCCAGATTTTGAAACGTGATCAACGAATGGTTCAATAAAAGGTGGGAACCCATGATTTTTCATCAACCCCAGCACCTTCAAAGCATCACTAAATCCACCTTGAGCCAATAAACTAGTGATCAACATTTGATACGTCGTATGCCATGGCCTGACCTGTGTTTCACTAACAAGATTATGAAGCATCTTGCAAGCATCCACTGCCTTGTTCCTTCTGCAATATGTAGCCACTATAGAATCTAAAGGAGATCCAGCAGAACCAACACCCTTGCTTTCAACCATCTTTCGGAGGCGATAATAAGCTTTATTGAGATCTCCAACTCTACAAAGTCCCTCAATTAGAGTTTTCCACGTCTTCCAATCCGGGTCATGCCTAGATAATTTCTTGTTATCCACAAATTTAATTGCTTCATCCCTTTTGCCGGCATTATAAAGCAGGAATACAATTTTACTCCGTACATTATCGCTAGCAACATATCCACCTGCCTCCATGGCTTCCAACACCTTAGTGCACTCTCCAATTCTACCAACGCTTGTTAGAGACTTGAGAACTGCACCAAAAGTAGAATCTGTCAACACATTCCCACCGTCAGTAAAAATCTTCACAGCCCTTGAAAACAGACCCATATCCAACTTCTTGGCCGTGACTATTTTCCTCAACAGAAAGGTCCCGCAATTTGCCGACGGTTTATTGTGACCAGCCATTGCAAACCCATACAAGTTCACAGCTTCCTCGATCATTTTTCTCTTACAAAACCGTCCTAGAATGATGGAGAAAGTCTGTTCCTCCAATTCAAACTGAAGACTCTGCATCTCTTCAACTATTTTCTGAAACCTATCAATACAATCTTCCCTTCCCACTACCTTTGCCAAAGCATTATAAGTTTGCTGATCATGCTTGAACAACCCGCTCTCTTCGAGCCACCGAAATAGTATAAGCGCTTTCATTGGATCCGTACTCAAACCTTCGAGAGTCAATTTAATCATATCACTAGAAAATGTCACATTCAAGTCCCTTAACTGTTTCTCCACATTATCTGCCCAAACCTCGCTTCTGATAATCCTACAAACCCTAGAGCTAATCTTCTTCTCCGAATTGTCAATCGACCCCGAATCAAAAATCACTTTCAACTTCTCAACATCTCTATCCAATCCTTCCCTCTCAAACTTCTCCATAACATCATCACGCACGCCCTTGGAAATAAAATACCCTTTTTTCTTCATATGATCCATTAGAACCCAGAACTCGTTCACAAACCCATTGACACCTAAAATTGTCAGCATCAAATTATGAGACTTTGAGCTCAATCTCTCCCCTTCATTTTCCAAAACCCAAGCGAAGAACCTCCTCGCAACATCAGGAGAAGATTCGAGCCTTCTCAAAACCTCTAATACCAAATCATGGTTGATCACAACGTTGTTCGTCTCCAAATCTTTCTTAATCTCCTCCAAATCACTCGATTTGGAGAAAATGTCGGCTAAAAAGACAGCGTGATCAGAATCTTTACTTTCAAGCTCCGATTCGGATGAGAATTTCCGGAATATCTGGAGCTTAGGGTTTGTGTGATCATTCGCGATATAAGAAGAGAAAATGGGTTGTGAAGGGGAGAGCGTACCGAGAAGCGAGCGAGTGCGAAGAAGCGAAGTGAAAGACCGAATCGAGTAGAGGTTGGGCTCGGATGGCAACTCGGAGGGAGAGATGTGTACGGACGGACGAGAAAAGGGGCCGACACGAGCTCGGAGACGAAGCAGACGCCATGAAAGTCTCATTTTTTAGGTTTAGAGTTGCAGAGGAGGTTGGGGATGTCGAGCTCAACGCGCAACAGAGAGAGAGAGAGAGAGAGAGAGAGAGAGGGAGTTAGGGCTTGGAGGGGAAGAAACGGGTTTTGACTGAACAAAGGGCACCCAGTTCGCTTTTTGAAAAATGATTTTTTTAAAAAATTTTATTTGATCAATGATTTTTTTTTTTTTGAGCATTAAAAAATTAACTTTTTAAGTGTCAAAATAGTTTTAGTTTTTTTTTTGTTTCTATCCTGGTTAGGTTCCTCTTCTCGATACAGTCATTTTTTTCTTTTTTCTAAAAAAACTAAGACAGTTTCAGTGCTCAAAAAAAGAAGTTATTTACTTAATTTCAAATTTTCTTTAATCCTTTTTTCAAAATATCCCACATCGAGTCAATGCCATTACAACATTGACATGTCGTTTTAGAGGGAGCAAGATAAAAAAGGATTACTTAGAGTCTATTTGATTCATAGATTTGAATAAAAAATTTAAATGAAGATTTAAATTTTTACAAGAGAAAATATTGTAGTAAAATAATTAAAACTATGATTTGAATCACGAACCAAACGGACTCTTAATTTACTTCGGTAAAATTTATGCAATGTAACTTTTTTTTAATAAATGAATTAAAATTTATTTTTATTTTATAAATATTATTCATATGTTTCTTTTTTAAATTACATATTAAGAATCTAAAAATACCTTTTAAGTAAACTTTATCATGTATTTATTTTTATTTTTAACAAATCTCTTTATTTTTCTCATTATTGAGTCAGAAAAAAGTCATGTCAACAAAAAAAATCCATGCAATAAAAAAATAAATATCATTAACTTAATGTAATATTGTTTGTATTACTAAAATATAAAATTAGCACACCCTAAATAAGAAATATCGTTATCACTTGAAGTCTTAAAAAATGAATATCATTAAATATCATTATCATTATATATCATTAACTTAATGATATATCAATTATATAACTTATAAGACACACAAAAAAACTTAATAAATACTATTTTATAAATTTAATTACCTATTACCAAAAAAATGGAAATGTAGTTACCACTTGAAATCTTAAAAAAATGAATGTCATTACATATTATTAACTTAATGATATATTAATTTTATATCTTGTAAAACAGAGAAGAAGACTTAATAAATATTATATCATTAATTTAATTAAAACATCCTAATTTTAATTTGTTAGTAAAATGTGATTTCATAAAAAAATTCCATCTTTTAGCAGAGAGAATTTTAAGATTGTTATTTGGATACCAATTTAAATTTAAACAACAACCAACCTAATTTTAGGGATTTTTTAAATATAATGATATCATAATTCTTTTAAAATCTTTAATACGTATATTTTAATATTCTTAAACATAAATTAAAACTAACAATATCATTATTTAGGTCATTAATGTCTTTATACATATGTACTGAAACATATAAAAAATATTCATAAACTAGAGATATATTTTAACTCTACAAATAAAAAAGAGCCATATGTCTTATTAACCCTTTACTTTAATATTTGCCGCAAATCTATAAGAGTGTTTAAGTTCCCACATCAAAATTTCAACCGCTACATAAGTGCTAATTCAAGTTCTAATTTAGTTTCTAAACACTCTTTATATCACTTGTATCACATGGAATATTTGATAAGACAATGATATCATATTTTAAAAGTTAACAAATGAAATAAGAAACATAATTTAAGAAAAAAAATACCATAACATGCGAAGGAAAAATACCTAAAACACCATATGTGTTTTGTCTAGATACCACTTTTATCATTCTTATCATTAAAATGCTCAAAACACATCACATGTTTACAAAATCATACTTAAAATAACCCCTAAAGCATTAATTTTTAAAAATTTTTAGATTATCCTTTCTAATATCTATTAAATATTATTTTAAATATGATTTGACTTAAATATTAAGGAAAAAGAAATTTAAAATGTTGAAATAAATATTTCAATTAAACAAATACTTAAATTTTTTAGAGTTTTTAACTTTTTAAGATTGATTTTATTTTGCATTTTGATTTGATAATGTTTTAAATTGTATTTAGTAAATATTAGGAAGGGTGATTTTGATTTTTTTTAAAAAAAGTTTAATCTCTTTGGGGAGTATTTTGTATATAATTTTGAAAATACGGGATGCTTTATGGATTTTTCCTAAAAAAATCCAAATAAAAATTAACAAACTATAAACAACACCGTAAGAAGAATAACAAACGAAAACAACAACGTGGTGGAAAGGACGTGAATGCTAAAACAGTAAAATCGACATCTATTCAAAACGACAACATAAAACAACAAGTACATTTATATTAAAAAATGACAAGTACATTAGAAATGACAACAACCAAGGTACAACACATGTAATGATGACACAAATATCTGCACTGAACAAAAAAAAAAATTTAAAACGACTTTTAAGCGAAAAACAATGAAAAATAAAATACAACATCTAACAGAAAAACAACATCAAATGAAAACGGAAAATAAGATAAAAAGGGCATCAAAATGAAAACGAAAAGTTTCATTGTCAAAAATAATAGTGATAAAGAAAATGAAAAGAACATGAGAAAGGATAGCAGACAGAAAGCAACATCTACAAGAATGACAATAATACAAAAACCAAAAAAATAGAAACAAGAACAAAAAATGACTGCGACGATCCGCCTTTTTTTGCAGTCACTTGATTTTCTTAAACTTTATTTCGTAAACAATAATCTTACTTACCTAGCAAGAAAAATACAGAAATAAATTTTTTTTTCCTCAAATGGATTCTTAACATGTAACTTTTAAAAGAACAAAAATCCTTTATCAAAACTTAATTCCATAAAGGAAATAATGACAATTTCCTAAAACTTACTTTCAGAAACCTGACATAATAATATTAATTTCTTAAAAGTGATAACAACGCATTTGTAATCATAATTTTCAAAACTTAACCCTTTGCATACTTCGTAACATCAATTTTCTCAGAATATAATCATAATAATTCTCTCGAAACATTTACTTTGAACATAAAAATAGTTATTTTGAAAACCACTTTCTTTAAAACATTTCTTTATGTTCAAAAGAATTTAAAATCAAATGATGGAATAAAATTATACTAAATGCTTTTTTAAACTTCCTTAAAACTATCATAATAATTTCTCAAAGCATAACCATCTAAACTTTTATAGTAATAAATTCATAAAACATATTCATAAAGTTCTTTCTTTTAAAACGTTTTTTGTAAACGTCGTTTATTAAACATTTCTAATACGTTTTTCATAAAACGTCATTCATAAACCTTTTCTTAAAAACATAAAAATGTTTTTCATAAACATGTCATGTAAAACAAAAGCATGCATAAATTCGTAAATTAGTAATGCATAAATATTACATTACATGGGCGGTGTCCATACCCATCTCCATTATTCGTCCGTCACTCATCATTGCCCATCAATGTCGTTCACAGGTTTTCTTACCTATAGCATGAATATACTTAAATGAGCTTTCGCTCAGCAAGTAAGAAATCAGTCTCGAAAAACATAATTTAAAAAAAACATTTAAATAAAAATAATATGCATGAACACTTTATGCTGTCTTATCAACTTGTTTTATGCTTAATCATTTAAACCATAACTTATCTTGTTACTTAACTTTTCTTATCTTATAAACTTTAGTGTTCGTACCAGTGAACTAATCATGAGATCTTTAACATGATGCTTCCCTTGTGAAGACTTGAGACCATCGAACACTAAGGTCTTACTTTAACTTTATTTGTGTACCTCACATCTAGAAGGTCACAACTTTAACTTTACTTTTAGTACCACACAACAAGGAAGTTGGTACGACATTTCCTTTTTATCTTTGTTTTACCTTCTTTTTAACTTTAGTGAGCATATTAAATGGTATCACATTATATGCAAACTCAATTGCAAATCAGAACTTGTACTCTAAAACTTATTGCATAACAAATGCAACTTAAAACTTATAACTTAAACCATAAAAATTTATGCATTAATAAAATGCAAATATACTTTAAACATAATTATTGCAAATTTATACTGCGTTCATCACTTTACATGATCATACCAACATATGACATAGCACATCATAACATAATATTTCAAATTATCATAACATAACAGCATATCATAACATACACAGTGTAACAATTCATCGTTTATGTATTTTCATAACTGTTTATGAACACATTTAAAACATTTTATTTTAAAATTATTCATACTGTAGGAGAGATTCCTACTTATTTGGACTCCGAGCTAAGCGGGTCCAATTGTATACCTTTGTATCTACAGTCTACGAAGCATCATCTACAGTACTTCTCGAGCAACCATGAATGGTTAGGAATGCTTCCTGAAGATCATACGTTGCTGGACACGTCATTTTGAACTCTGTTACTGTAGTTTGAGTTGCCTTGATCCGCGTACAGTCGGTATCAAACGATTTTCATCGAAGTGACATTAGCTCGAAGGGAGGTCACCATCTCGTTTAAAGCATCGAAACAAGTCAGGAGGCAGTCTCGAATCTCAATCGGAGGTCCGAATCACAAAAACTCAAAGTCGCCGTTAACCAGCATTAACCGATGTTGACTAGACTTCGTTGGTAGATGAGCTCGGGCCTAGCCCTGCTAATTAGACCCTTCTGAGTCCAATGGCGGTGTCAATTTCACCTAATTCTACCTCTAACATAGCAGTTCATGAGGTAAAAAGTCAGTAAAAATGGATGAGCTCCGATCTTGATTCTCCAACGGTGGAAACCAGAATTTAGCTTGTGGGATTTTCTCCTCATATCCTTCTAAGTATTTCCCTTCCATTGCTGCCCCTCAACGCTGTTAAAATTGATCAGAATTGAAGGACTCGAGGCTACCCACGGCGGCGTTGGCTGTTCTCCGACGAATCGGGTTCCTCCGGTGCAATTAATCGAGGGGTTTTATTTCCCTTGATCCTATGATCATTTTGGCTTGGGATGTAACGCCCCCTTTCCGGACGTCACAGATGTCGTTACGTTCATTCATTAAAACATTAATTGGAGCAAACTATTGTAATTAATAACGTACATTTGAAATCATAGTTTGGAAAAGCATTCCCAGGATCTTTACATTTTTTTTTATAGAAATACATACAATACAATTTATAAGAAATTATAATCTTTCTTAATTATAACAATTTGCTTTTCCATAGACATTGTATAAATAGTTTGCTAATATCATTTAAAAATTAAATGGTCCTTTGAAAACATAATAAAATTTCTTTGAACATGTCTCGGCCGGCAGGCTGAACTTTTAACTTCGGCAGGCCGAACTGAACCGGCAGGCCGAAGGTCACCCATCGGTAGGCCATCCGAGGCCTTGCAAAATGGGGTTTTCAAAATCCACAAGATCGGCAGGCCGATGCTTGGCAACCGGCAGGCCGATTGGAAATCTTCGGCAGTCCGACCAGTATGGTCGGCAGGCCGAACCCTTAAAAAAAATTTGATAACAAGTTTTAAAACTTCAAATGCGGAAGAAAAATTTATAAAATGATAAAAACACATTCACAAAATTTATAAAAATTATTCTTAAGTTATAAACATACTCAAACTCAAAATCATAAAATATTTCATTAAAGCTTCTTTCCTTGGCGTTCTTCCATTTGCAACCATCTTCCTTAGCTCACACGCCTATCATTGTCCTCCGCCTATTCCATAGATTTCTTACCCTTATCTGCAACATGATGAAAAACTTAAAATAAGCCA
>CAMOHE010044842.1:0-28631 GCA_946598075.1 Artocarpus hirsutus
ATTTTAAAATGCTTTGGCCTAAAAAGGATTTCTATAAAAATGTATTCAAATGACTTGTTGATAAAGGATTTTCATTATCTGTTTTCTGAAACAGTGGATTTAGATGGATTTTATAATAAACTTCATAATGAATATACTTGATTATATCTGGTAAAGAAGAGATTTTATGAATCAGAGAGATATATATGTATATATATATATTTTAGGGCATGATGCCATATCAAAGATCGGGTTATGTAGTGAACAACCTTGGGGGCAGGTCCCGAAACCCAGCTGGGCCACTACGGTGGTGAGTTATGTATGGTTTGCCCAAGAAAGGAAAATGGTATTCTTTCTAGTTAATTTATTTGAATTATTTTTGGAAGATTATATTTTATTTAATTTCACATTTAATTATTTATTCGTTGATTGTTCCAGTTCATTTTTATATGTTTATTTGATTTATGCAATTTCTTTTAAAGTTGAATAATTTTCAAATATAGTCCTGCTGAGCCTTTCGCTCACATTTTATCTGTTTTAAAATCTTAACCCTAGGTGGATATCAGCATAGGATTGGAGAAGAGTCCGCCGACCGGACTTACGATCAGTAGAAGTATTTGGTAGGTTAAAATATAATTCAAGGCATGTAAGATTTTAACTTTTCCTTTATTTGGGACTGTGGTTGTATCATAATATTGTCAGTACTACATGTGTGTACACAATATGTGGGCCAGTGGGACTCATACGCGTTCCACCCCATATTTAATTATTTTTAATGTTATTTTATTTGCTTAATTATTATAACGATTTATTTTATTCCTTTAACTTATTCTATTTAAACGATTTTCAAATTATCACATTTTTACTTATAAATTTGATTCTAAAACCTTGTTTTTAACTAATTCTTTATTTATTTAACTTAATTAAACCACCACGTCACCTCCCGTACTCCGGGGCGTGACAGAAGAGTATAAGGTTGTTTTCAAAAATACCACGTCCTACACGTGGTTTTCCAAAGTGGGACGTATTGGTCATTTGACAAATTGTTTTGTTTTAAATTTCAAATAACAATTAAAATAATTAAGAGTAATTAAAAATCATTAAAATAATAAAAAATAACATAAATTTAAAAATTTCACAAAATGATCAAATTAAGTTTAAAATGTTCATTATGGCATACTAATCCACCATTCAACACGCCAATAACACTTAATAAATTTCGGGGCGTTACAATTCAATCTTAGTATGTTATATCATGGTGGGTTAATGTACCTTTAAAGTTCAAATAATCATGTCACAAGGTCAAAATCTCTTTTTATGTTTAAAAGGTGAAAAGTAGTGGAAAACAACCATTTTCATGCAGGTTGGTCGACGTGATGGTTACCCTAGTCTGGCCAACCGAGCTGCTTGAATCTAGCCTTGTGAAGAATGAGTTTGGCCTATCAAATTCTTGAATTTAGCCTGTTGAAGCATTAGTTCAGTCTGTTGATCTGTCGAAATCTAAATATTTCAAATTTTTGAGTCTCGACCAATCTGACCTCAAAAGCCTATTTTTAACATGTTTTACAGTTCCTAGAGCATGGATAACACTCAGAAAGAGCATAATAACATAATGGAACTCATTTAAACACTTTTTCTACTGACTTTCACAAAAATTTACAAATTATTTTGAAAATGAAAAAAATGTAAAAACTTAGTAGTTTAGCTCAATTATTGTTCATTCAAGCTTAGATTTATGCTAGTTTAAGTTTCACAAACTCAGATTGAGTGTTCTTTAAGCTCATACATGCTCCATTGCAATATGCATGGAAGATTTAAAACGAAAATTTTAAGAACCATGAAAAGAGGGCTAACCTCAAATGGGCATTTTTTAGGAAATCTTGGTGGCTTGGACTTTGTTTCTTGTCCCAAATCAATAGAAATAGATCTTGGAGAAGTAGGATTTTGCTAAGAGAAAGAGAGAGGAGAGTGACAGGAAGAAAGGGGAAAAAGAAGAGAAAGAAGGAAAGAAGAGAGAGTGGCAAGAGAATGAGGGAGAGTGAGGAATAAATAGAGGGAGAGTAAGGTGGTTTTCAAGCTAGATACCATGTCCAAAACATGGTTTTCAAGAAGGGACCTACTAGGAGTTTTAGAGATTGTTTGGTCCCAAAATAGAGAATAAAATAAATTAAATAGAAACCATCAAATTTGTTCAAAAGAGTTAACAAAAATGCTAAAATCCACTTATGGTAATTTTTAAGTACTTTTAAAATTTAAGATAACTAACAAAATAATTAAAAGTGAAGTTAATTAGAAAAATATCACAAAATAAGTAGATTAAGTTTAAATTGTTATTAAGCATGCTAATTCACCAAATTATATACTAATCATACTTTAATTAATTTCTAAGTGTTACAGCTCTCCTCCTTAAAAGAGAATTTCGTCCTCAAAATTAGAAATCATCTTAAAAACAAAATAAATGTAGGTACAATTCTTGCATTGTCGATTCTAATTCCCAGACTGCCTCATCAACTCTGTAGTGCTACCACACGACTTTCACTACTGGTATGTCATGACATCGCAAACTTATTATCTTCCGATCAATGATCTAGACCGATGCCTCCTTGTAGGTCGTGTCTACCTAAATTGGTACATCATGGAATGAAACTACTTTGCTCGGCTCGAGCAGGCATTTTCAGAACATCAACACATGGAACAGATTGTGAACGTGAGAAAGCTCAGGAGGAAGATTAAATCGATAAGCAACTACATTGACATGGTGAGTAATCCTAAATGGTTCGATGTACCTCGGCGCAAGTTTTCCACTTACATTGAAATGTGAAATACCCTTGTGTGGTGATACCTTTAAGAGAACAAAGTCACCTACTTCAAATTCTAGAAGCCGATGTCTCTTGTCAGCATCACTCTTTTGTTGGCTTTGAGCAACTTTTTATTGATCATGAATCATGACAATCTTCTCGTTGCACTCATGGATCTCCTCATGTCTATAATGATTTTATCCTTTGGTTCTGACCAACATACTAGTGATCGACAAAGTCTTTCACAGAGTGCCTCGAACAGTGCTATACCGATACTTGCTTAGTAACTGTTATTGTACGTGAATTCTACTAAATGCAAGTGCCTCTTCCAATTTCTGTCAAAATCCAATATACTAGCACGTAACATATCCTCAAGAATCTGAATAATTTGCTTAGACTACCCATTGGTTTGAGAATAAAGAGTGGTACTAAAGTTCAAACCCACGTTTAGTGCTTCTTGGAAACTTCTTCAATACTTGGCGTTAAATTGGGTATCCTTATCAGAAATAATAAACAATAGAACTCTATGCAGTCTGACTATATTCTCAAGATACAACTCTCCAAGAATGCTCCTCAAACATGTTGAACTAAAGGGTATGAAATACATTGATTTTGTCACTCTGTTGACAATAACTCGAATTGCATCGTGCTTATGCTCTGTTCTTGGCAAATTGGTGAGGAAATCCATCATAATATACTCCCATTTTCACTCTAGAATGGAAAGCGATTGAAGTTGTCTAGCGGGCTTTTAATTTTTAGTTTTCACCTAAAGACAAGTCACACACTTGGCGGCGTATTCCAAGACATCCTTTGTCATACCTCCCCACCAATATTGCCTTTTCAATCACGAAATATTTTCATGCTTCTCGAATGAATAGCAAATCAAGACTTGTGGGCTTCATCCATTACAACTTTTGTCACTTCTTCTATCGTAGGTACCACCAAATGTTTCTTGAAATACAATGACCCATCTGCATGTAATTCCTATTCTTCAAACTACTCTCCATTTTGAATCCGTGTCCATATCCCCTACAGATGTTGATCCCACCATTGGTTCTGCTTCACCATTTGGACAAGTGCTGGGGTAGATTCCATGTGGTATACCGAAACCTGATCACAATCTTTATATTACTGCAAGCCATACTCACTTACTAGAGCATCTCTTTTCCAATCCGCAAATGCCAAATAAGCAAGAATCCTAGAAGATTTCCTACTGAGCACATCTGCAACTACATTGGCTTTTCCCAAATGATACTACAACATGAAGTTGTAGTCTTCCATAAATTCCATCCATCTCCACTGCCTCAAATTTAGATCTTTCTGAGTGACAAACACCTTAAACTTTGTGAACTGAGAAAATTTGGAATGTCACTCTCTATAAATAACATGCCCAAATCTTCAGTGCATGGATTACTACTGCGAACTCCAAATTACAAGTGGGGTAGTTTTGCTCGTGAGGTCTCAATTGTTGTAATCCATGTACCATAACCTGTCTGTGTTGCATTCATATGCATCCGAGTCAATATCTTGATGCATCAGTGTAAACTTCGTAAGGCTCGTCACTACTCAATATGATCAGCACTAGAGCAGTGGTCAACCAGTTCTTCAACTCTTGGAAGGCATACTCACATTCTGCATTCCATTCAAATCAAACATTTTTGAAGATAAATCATGCCAATGGAGCAACTATCTTCAAGAAGTCTTGCATGAACTTTTTGTAGTATCCAGTGAGTCTTAAGAAGCTATAGATCTCAGCCACGTTCCTTGTTCGTTCCCATTGCACTATTGCTTCTATCTTGGAAAGATCCACTAAGATACCCTGCTTCGAGATGACGTGCCCTAGAACTTGACTTCGGTCAACCAAAACTCGTACTTCTCCTTTTTAGCATACAGTTGATGTTCAAGTAGAGTCTAAAGTACAATTCTTAGGTACTGCTCATGCTCCTCCTAGGTCTTAGAATCGATCAGTATGCCATCGATAAACATAATCACAAACTGGCCTAATTAAGGCCTCAATATCTGATTAATTAAATTCATCAGAGCATGTAACACCCCAAAGTTAATTAAATGATATTAGAGTGCTAAATGGTAGATTAGTGTGCCATAATGAGCATTTTAAATTTAATTTGATTATTTTGTGAAAATTAAGTAACCTTGTGTTATTTTCCTCTTTTAATAATTCTTAATTATTCTAAATTGTTTTTAATTGTTAATTTAAATTTCAATGAAACAATTTGATTTAAAAATAGTGTGTAGTTGCACACAGTCTTATGCAACTACTTTTCTCTCTCTTCTTATATTTATTTCACTTCTTTCTCTCTCTTCCTCATTTTTCTCTCACTCTCTTTCACGTCTATCTCTCTCTCCTCTCTCACTCTCTCGGTCACTCTCTCACTCTCTCAATCTCTCTCTAAAATTTTGAACCAAAAATTTGATTTCAAGCATCGGGTCAGTAGATTGGAGGCTTGGGAACTCGATTAGATGATTTAAAACTCGTTTTAAAGCTTCGATTCGAGGTTAGTTTTTAAAATTCAAAAGTTTTTCTATTTTTTAAATTTTCTTGTATTTTGATATTCGATCTCGTTTGAGCTTAGAAAAGCTTCAATCTAGGTTAGAGTATCTTAGAATAACTAGAATTGAAACTTTGTTTGATCAAAAACGGATTGAAATCAAGATTTTTCATTTTTCCTCTATTTTTTCTACTTTTGGATTTTTGTGAAAATCTTGCTTAAATCTTCTTTTAATGAGTTGAAAAGTGTTTAATAATGTTTATTTATCAATTTTGATCATTATCCATGCCTGAGAACTGAGAAAAACAAGTTGGATAGAAGATTGGGACTCGGGAGGCCAAGAACCCGTGCGTGAAAATTTCTGAAATTTTCCATATCGGTAGGCTGAACTTGATCTTTGGTAGGCCGGATTCAAAGGATCGGTAGGCTGGATTCATACCACCGGTAGGCCGAACTTGAAAATGTTCGACCGATCAGACTTGGATTTTCGGTAGGCCAAACTGTGCAGTTCAGCCGGCTGAACCAAGGCGACCGGCAGGCTGACCGAACATAACCCAATTTTATGATTTTTCATCCATTTTCACTGTTTTGAACCCCGATTGAAATTCTAGTATTGTAAAATGATTTTATAAACTTAAATGGCACACTAGGATACCATGAGATGATTTGATCACATAGGATACCCCAGATTAGGTGCTAATGAACTAAGTTACTATACGTTTAAGATTTGTGCGTGGATCCACGAGCTAACGTATAGCGGACCGGGATTACGATGTGGGACACCGACATAGATATCGAGGTAGGACTTCTACCCCTTTTCTTTAATAGCCTATTTCAAAATGATTTAAGCCAAAAATGAATTTTTATCAAATGTTTTCGATGACTGATTGGGAAATGATTTTGTTTAAATATCTTTACAAACGATTGATTGAGAAATGTTCATAATGAACTTCATAATGAATGTAAATGACTATATTTGGTAAACAGAGATTTTAATGATTAAAGAAAGGTATATGGGCATGATGCCATAACAAAGATCGGGTCGTGTAGTGAACGACCTTGGGGGTAGGTCTCGAAACCTAGCTGGGCTACTTCGGTGGTGAATAATTAGTTTGCCCAAGAGAATTAAAAGGTACTCTTGACAAACTGTTTTTAATGAAATTTTAGTAAATGAAAATACTTATTTGATTTATTTAATTATTTATTCTTTAAGAAAGTTCTATTAGAATATTTATTTGTTTATTTTAAAATATAGTCCTACTGAGCCTTTCGCTCACATTTTACATGTTTTAAAATCTTACCCCATAGGTGGTTATCAGCTTAGGATCAGAGAAGGGTTCGCTGACTGGACTTGCGACCAATAGAAGATTTTGGGTAGGTTGTATTACAAAAATTCAAGGCATGTAAGAACTTAACTTTTCTTATATTCTGGACTGTGGTTGCATTGTAATATTGTCAGTATTATGTGTGTGTACATTATGTGGGCCAGTGGGTCCCATGCTCACTTCACCCCATGTTAAATTGTTTTATTTGTTCACTTTACTTGTTTAACATTATGATTGCTCATCACAAAAGTTTTAAAATTTTTTACATTTTTACTATTAAAAATCATTCCAAAAACCAAATTTTTAACTAAATCCTTATCTAATTAACTTAATTAATTGACCACGTCACCTCCCGTACTTCGGGGCGTGACAGAGCAGTAAAGGCATTCGTTAATCCAATTGGCATCACCAAAAACTTGAAATGTCCATACCAAGTCCTGAAGGTCGTCTTTGGAATATCCTCTTCCTTGATTTTCAGCTGATGATATCCTGCATGCAAGTCTATCTTTAAAAAAATACCAAGAACCTCCTAACTGATCGAATAGCTCATTGATTCTTAGCAGTGGATATTTGCTTTTCACTGTGACCTAATTCAACTGCCGATAGTTAATACATAACCTGAGAGTTTCATCATGTTTCTTAGCAAATAGAATTGGCACACCCTATGGTGACATACTGTTCTGAATGTATCCCTTATCTATAAGTTCCTAAAGTTGCTTCCTTAGTTATTTCATCTATACTAGAGCCATTTGGTATGGTGCTATAGAAATTGAAGCAGTCCCAAGGAGTAACTAGATATTAAACTCAATTTCTCAGTGTAGTGGTAATCTAGGTAACTTGTTAGGGAAAGCATCATTAAACTCATCAACCACTGGTATCACTGCTTTCCTTCCTGCTGCACTAGATTCTTCCTCTAGGTTCAAAAGAAGAGCATAACAAGACAAGTTTCTTTGTCCTCCAAAACATGTCTTCATGAATCGTTCACTCATTACTCAATCATCGCCACCTTGGTAGGTGATTATTGTTCCCCTATCAGTCACTAAGGTCACTTTTCTAAGGTGACATCTACAATGGCATTATATCAGGATAACCAATCTATTCCTAAGATCACATCATAGGTGCTCATGGGGATTACAATCAAATTACTCCTCAAAATCTCACCCCTAATCATTATCAAGATTTACACATATTATTCACATATATTCACCCTAAGGGTGAGGTAATCATCAGGGGTTCATTAAATTCCTCTGTTTCTAATCCTAGGGCATATACAAATAAATTCAAATTGAGAGAATATGCGGCACTAGTATCAAATAAGACATGAGGTAAAGACTGTGAAATAAGAATCGTATAGTTAACTACTGCATTACTAGCTTGGGCTTCAGAACTTCCAGTGGTCATGGTATGGACTTGGGCTAGAGCTTTTCCTTTTCCTCTATTAGCATTGCTAGGTCCAAGGTTTGTCGGCTGATACTACTATGGTGAAGGAGACTACACGCTAGCTAAACTGGGTGCTCTATACTATGGAATGTTCCTCTAGAAATTCAGCGGCTGATAACCTTGTACTAGGTAGTGCATCTAACGAGGGGTGAACTGGTGAAACTGCACTTGAGGGACTCATTGAGGTTGAGCAAAAGACTGAGCTTGGGACTAATGGTTTGCACCCTCTCTAGTTTGGGATCCTTGCGGGGATTCCTTATTAGGCAATTTCTCTTGATATGTCCTGGTTGCTAGCAATAGTGACAATGAAAATTACATGGATTGCTTCGTTCGCTACCTATAGAATTGCTACTCCGATTGTTGCCATTGTCGTCCTAATTCTTTACTTGAGCCTGGCAGTTGTTGTTGTTGCCTCTCCTGTTGTTCCTTTAAAGCCCACCTGAAATCCTTGCTCTGTTCTCATAGTAAGTAACATTGTTGCTTTCCAGTAACAAAGCTAACGATACCAACTCACCATAATTCTGGATTTGCAAGGCAACTAGTTGTCATTAGATAGATCCTTTAAGTCCCTCTTGAAACTTGATACACTTTTCTTACTAAGAAGCCATGGCAGATGGAGCAAATCTGGCTAGTTCAGTGAACTTCACCTTGTATTCTCGGACTGTCATGTCACCTTATTTCAATTGGTAAAATTCAATGATCTTCTGATCTCTATACCCTTGTGGAAAATAGCGCTCATAGAATAATTCTTCAAATCTATCTCAATCGATGTTTTTGTTATTTTCCATGCATTTCGACTACTTCCACTAGATGTTTACTCTTCCTTTCAATTTATAAGCTACAAATTCAACTCAGTATTCTACTGGTATTCCAAGGATATCTAGATGCTTTACCACTAAATCGAACCAATAATCGACTAATTGTGGGTCCTCATTTTCGTCGAAAGTCAAGATGGCTGCACATCGAAACTCCTTGAAATATTAGTGCCTGCTACCCATTTCAGAATCCTCATGCCTTGCCCTTGCCCTTGCCGCAATTTACCAAATGGTAGCAAACATAGCTCCCATCATGTCTTCCTCGTTTGTGGGATTTGCATCAACAGTTGCTGGACAACACCTAAGTACCATTCTCTCAATTCTAAAAATAAAATTAAACTGTCAGTGGTTCTTCATTGTTGTACCTATGTGTACACAATTCTCAAGGTTCAAAACGGGACTCTGATACCAAATCTGTCACGAACCCAAAATCGGTTGGTGATGTGGTAGATTAATTAATTAATTAAGCAAACCTTAACTAAACTCGCCAATTAGTTAATCAAGTTATTTATAAAAATATGATAAAACTCAAAACTTTTAGATAATTAACTCTAAGCTAAAGTAACCTACAAAGGTGAAAACCAGTGAGAACAAGTCAGGCCATACCAGACCCACATTTATGTACACACATAGTATCGACATAAATAAGATACATGCCTTAATTTAAATGACCAAATAACTTACGGTCCATACGTTTGATCAGTAGCGTCCTAAGCAGCACTATGTTGTGAACCAACTAAAGCGGGGAAATTTTAAAACAACAAAACTCTGAGTGGAAGGCTCAGTAGGACTTGGGTATTGAAAACATTGGCTAAATAAAAAATTGCATTAATACAAAAACTATAAAAAGGCAGTAAATAGATCTAATTATTTACATGCTTACCATTTCAATTCAATGGTCATCTGATATCTAATTTATCATTTTTACCATGTGCAAAGCCATAAAAAATTAACACTATATTGGCCCAAATAGGTTTCAAGACCTACCCCCAAAGTCGTTCCCTACACAACTTGATCTTTAAACATAGCATCATGCACTGATGTCTCATTCCAAATAGAGTTCTCAACTCGTTGGTACTAACTATTATAGTACTTATATCATTACTAGAGTCTGATGTTATCAAGTTTTCTCATTTACATTCATTATTCACTTTATTATGATCATTTCATTATTCAACAATTACTAAAAATAACTAAATAAATACATCACAATCATTCCTTAAAAACATCTTTAGGAAAATACTTTATGGCCAAAACTATTTTAAAATCATGGTTAATAAGGTCTGGAGTTCTACCTTGTTATCCAACATCATAACATATGCATCGTAGTCCTGGCCCACTATACATCAGCCCCTTGAAACCACAAACAACCTTATATGTGAACTAGATTTGTCAATACCTAATTTAGAGCATTCTACCTTAGTATGTTATATCATGGTATCTTAGTGTGCCTTTAAAGTTCAAGTAATCATGTCACAAGGTCAAAATATCTTTTTTATGTTTAAACGATAAAAACTAGTGGAAAATGGCCATTTTCATGTAGCTCGGTCGGCCTATTGATTACTCTAGTCTAGCCTGCCGAACTACTTGAATCTAGCCTGCCGAATCCTTGAATCTAGCCTGCCGATCGGTCGAAATCTAGAATATTTCATATTTGAGTCTCGGCTAATCCAAGCTCAAAAGCCTATTTTTAAACTGTTTTATAGTTCCTAAAGCATGGCTAACACTCAGAAAGAATAGAATAACATAATGGAACTCATTTAAGCACTTTTCTATAGATTTTCACAAAAATTTACAAATTATTCCAAAAATGAAAAAAATGTAAAAACTTAGTTTATTCTTGTTCATACAAGCCTAGATTTGTGTTAGTTTAAGTTTCACAAACTCAGATTGGCTGTTGTTTAAGCTCATACATGCGTAGATTGCAATATGCATGGAAGATTTAAAAAACTTTGAAAAGAGGGCTAATCTCAAATGGGCATTTTTGAGGAAATCTTGGTGGGTTGAACTTTGTTTCTTATCCCAAATCAGCAGAAATAGAACTTGGAGAAGTGGGATTTTGCTAAGAGAAAGAGAGAGGAGAGTGATGGGAAGAGAGGGGAAAAAGAAGAGAAAGAGAGAAAGAAGAGAGAGTGTCGAGAGAGTGAGGGAGAGTGAGGAATAAACAAAGGGAGAGTAGGGTGGTTTCAAGCTGAATACCATGTCTAGCACATGATTTTCAAGAGGGGACCCACTAGGAGTTTTAGAGATTGTTTGGTCCCAAAATGGAAAATGAAATAAATTAAATAGAGACCATCAAATTTGTTCGAAAAAGTTAACAAAAAGCTAAAATCCACTTATGGTAATTTTTAACTAGTTTTAAAATTTAAGATAACTAACAAAATATTTAAAAGTGAAGTTAATTAGAAAAATTATTACAAAATAATTAGATTAAGTTTAAATTGTAATTAGGCACACTAATTCACCAAATTACATACTAATCATACTTTAATTAATTTCTAGGCATTAGATGGTACACCTTGAAGACTCTAGATTTAAGACAGTGTATCTTTTTCTTCTTTTTTTTTTTAATTATTCAATTCTCAATGGTATTGTACTTCATGTATAGTTCATATTATTCGACACTATTATCAAATTATAAGTATTTTCACAAAAATTGTATTTAAAAGTCCTTTGGTATGGTTATAACATTTTTGGGACTCCGAAGCATACATATTTATATTCATTTTGAGAAAGAACTTAATTTTTGGATTTAGATTATTTTGATTTGTCTTATTTGCTTTTAATTGTATTTAACTACTAAATTCTATTATGGAGAGTTATATATTTTGTGCCAATGAATGCATATTGAGGACTATGGTTTATTCTTATAGTTGGGTTGGATGGCAGATTCATGTTTAGAGGTGACTTTACAACTAAGCTATTCTTTTTAAGTGCCTACAAAAAGTTTTCTTTTAAATTTGTAGTTTAATTTAAGAGTCATTTTTACAATATATTTTTAATTTGAAATTAATAATCACTTACATAAAGTTTGAGAATGTTAATGGTTTTAGGCATAGTCAAATGGTAATATCACACCCGATTACAACACAAGGTATAGAGTTGGAATTCCTCTACCCCTAATTTCAAAGAAAAAAAAGTGGAAGAAAGTTAGAATTTTTCTATGTTGTGCTTACATTGATATGGGTTTTGATTTATTTAAAAATTTTTAGACTGTATAGCTTAACAATGCCGGGAAGCCCAAGTGATAAGATGAAATCATAATTTGGATTGTAGGGTTTGGTTCACCTTATGCGCCTTGGGCCTAAATGCTTGATGTGATGAAAAGGTGTTGGCTTTAGGATCTTTATGATGGGAAAAATTGTGTTAAGTAACAAATATTTAAAACTAATGTAAGTAAATAACATATTGAATTAATTTGTTAATAAATAGTATTTTTTTACTGATTTCAAAATTGAAGTTGTGTATGGATCTAGTTTATTATTTGAACTGTCTTATCATGAACCTATTACTCTAAAATTTGCAGTAGTGAGACTATTAATATAAAACCCTAAATAGTGCAGATTCTCTTTTTACTTCGTATAAAACAGAAAGAGAAAGCCTATCCTTTCCGTAGCATGTTTTTTATTATCTATTTTCGGACCCTGTTCTTTTTTGTTTGCTCATTCGACTTCATAACATACATACAAGTGGACATGTTTAGCAAATAAATGCAGAAGTAGACGTATTCAAATAAAGTTTCATTACCACAATCAACAGTCTTCAAAATATTGAAAGGTGTTCCAACTTGCAAGTTAGGTTTTAATTGCAAAAAGGAATTTGAAAAGTTGGCCTATTATCTACGTATCTGCTTTGTCGGCTTTACTATATTTATTCGACCAAAAAGTACGATTCCAAGAGATTTGCCCAGATTATTGGAAATGCATTTAGGGATTCAATTAATTAAAATATTTTTTTCATTTATAAAGCGTATGGCCATTGCAGCGGACATAATATGTATATTAATTATTAAGCGAGTATCTTTAGGGAAAAAAGTGAGATATATTTACAATTTTTTTCCTTATAAAGTAAAGCTACCACTACTAGGGTGTTTGAGAGGGCGGTGTGAACCATTGGTTGTAACTATTTTTATAGTTAGAACCAACTTTGGTGTGAACCGTATTTTTTTTATATTAGAACCATAATTGTAGTTGTGGCAATGTTATAAAATTTGTGGTATAAACCATTTGTAGTTGAAACTAATGTTTGGATGTTTTGTGGTTAGAACCACAAGTGTAATATTTATGGTTTTTTTTTTATTTTTTTAGTTATTATATATCATAGAAAAAAATAATTATTTTTTTCATCATAAACATTTTGGATGATTTTTTTTATTATGCTATTGTCAAATAATTTGTTTTCTTTTTTTGCATAGCCATTGATACACGTGGTACCATAATTTTCTAAAAAAAAGTGAAAATCTAGAAACACAAATTCTTCGAAAATATTTAGCTATAGGAATACATGGAAACGGAAATCTATTTTTGAATATGTTCCAGGGCCAAACCAAATATCATTACTTGATGGATCATTTACACCTTCAGGTCTACTGTCGCATTTGTTGCCTTCGGTGATCTTCCCACATTCGTTGGGCCAAAGCATCCCTATATTCTTGCATCATGTCTCCACCTCAGATTTCATCTGTAGATGCATAGTCACCTAGTATTTCATTGATGTCATCACTACCATCGTTGTCGAACTCGGTGTTACAAGTGTTCCCTTCCTATAACACCGACACTGGAACAGCATCATTGTTGAAATGATGTAGAAGGCTATCATCTTCCCTATGACTCATCGTTAGTGTCTTCCTTCTCAATGCATATGCTGATGAAATTATGGACCACCACACAAGCAATTGGAATCAATGCTTGCTTCTCGATTCTGCAGCTGCTCATTTGCTTTAAAATTTTGAAGCATGCCTTCCACACATCAAATGTTCTTTTGATGCAATTCCTTAGTGATGAATGTTTAAAGTTAAAGTGCTCCTCTAGTGAATTAAAAACCAATGCCATGTTTCATATATTCTTGCAAATGATATGTGGTTCATCGATACGGTGTAAGCATATAGCTTCGAGTTGCATATTTGGAATATGCTAAATAGTACTTCTCTACAAACAACATAGCATATGAGTTGTGAAAAGATATCATGTATGCATAAAATCTCAAAATTTTGATCGACATGATGCACAACAATACCTTCTAGTGGGGTTGGAAACCATAATTTTATATCGCATCTTACAACACACGTGAATCATGTGCGGATCCATCCCATCCAGACAACAAGTATGTAAACTACATATCAAATGGGCATGCTGCCAACACATTAAAGGACAAGGTCCCTTTTTTATTTTATTATTTTTGCTTGCTTAGATGATGGCGGTATACGTCAAACATGTGTGCCATCAATTGCATCTACACATGACTGAAGCAAACAAGGATTAGTACCATTGTCTAATAAAATATTCAAAAAAAACGACTATGAACAAGTGTTCATACTTACATTGAAATAATTTAAATACTTTTCTCGATTGTCTCGAATAAGATTTGGTGCAACATAGCATTGAGGGACACATTTAACAAGCAGCAAATAACTAACTCAAAATGCCAACATTCATCATAGCCTGTTACCGTTACCTATATAACCGGCAACAAAACCTTTACGTGGCAGCCACGCATCCAAAGCATGACATTTCAAAAAAACGACAGAAGTTGGGTTAACAGTGAGAACATGAAACACCAAACTGAGCCAAAGGACAAAATTTACTAAACCCTAAAAACAACGAGGGAATCACAAACCGAAGATGCAAAGAAGGTGTAACAAAATATAAGAGAAAACATTGTTGACATAAATCAAGGCTACCAAACAACTAATAAAATAGAAGAAAAAATGAATAATGCTGAGGAAGGTGCAATGTTTGTGATGAGGTAAGCTGCAAAGCATATACAAATTGAAGAGAACCATTTGGTCAGCATTATGGTTTTTCTTTTAATGGACCACTAAGCAATTATATAGATGATATGATACAAATGTAATAATAAAAGCAACACAGGGCACGGTTATTTGGTGTTTGGCGAGAACATTCTTTCTTTCTTTCTTTCTTTCTTTTTGATATTAATACGGAGACTTAAAATTTTAGTAGCAATGGTCTCATACAAACATTTAGCGCATAAAGATTATGGCGTAACATGATATTTATTTTATAGGGCCATAATATTTTTAAAACAATTAAACCATAACAAGGAATTTTTTTTACCACAACAATTATCACGTATATTAATGCATTTAAATTCTTAGCCGACTTGGAAGTTATTTAGTATCAAACCAAGTCAAGAAGACCTTTTTTGGTGGATGAAAAATTCAGGAGACATGGAGGACATGAATAAAATTAAATAGCAACCTATATTTATGACACACATGTTTTTACTAACTACGGTTATCTAAGACAAAAAGAAAGAGTCTTTCTTGACAAAATGACAAGGTAGGGCTTCTTCATATGGAAATGGTAGGTGTAAATCCAGTTTGGGATGATCTCAACAGGTCATAATCTTAACAAATCTAGGACAGAACAACTATTAAAATGACGGTAACTCTCCCATAATATTAATGATAGTTTCCAATGAACAGAACACAGTATCCCATTGCTAGAAATTATCTTAAAGAGAAAAGTCACTCACTATCAAGCCACATGAATGATGTCCAATGCGTCCCAGAATGAGAAGCACGCAAGAAGTTGGCTATGAAAACTGCTAAAGTTAGCTCGCATAGCACCCCTCATAGTGAAGGGTGGGCAAGTAGGTGCTTCTTGTGCTTCCCCTCATAATGAAGGCTAGGCAAGTAGGTGCTTCTTGTGCTTAATAGACAATTATGCTAGCTTAGCTACATAAAATTTCATGCTCAAGGTTAACAATACTTTGTTAACTGTGAGCATGTAGGTTCTGGGAAAAAGAAGCTCTCATGAAAACTTGGTTTCACTTAATGCTAAGAAAGCTAACCTAGACAAATTTACTGTCATCAAGGATCAATTGATACATATACACTATAGCCCTTCTTAACTAGTTAACTTTAAAAAGGTGCAAGTTATTACCAAATCTGCAAGTCCTCACTCAAATACTCATAATATTCATCATTGTCAATGTTACGGAGCCCATAATATGTATTTATGGTGGTTTTATCAAAACGAACCAGCTTACCTCAAACTCGTACTTTTAGATTGTCATGCTCCGGTACATTGGCATAAAACTCTCAAACAAAGGGGACCATAGCTTCCTCAAGTTGTTCAATAAACTTGCTCTAGCCCCTCCTTGTAACCATATTAATGAATGCTATAGAAAAACCATCACTAGGATCTACTCCCTGCTCTGGCAATACAGTTTTCTTGATAATTGCATCATTATGTCACTTTTGGGCTATCACGCTCACAAAGCGATTAGATGGGGTGGATGATGAGGCGGGGGAATACGCGCGCTTAAAAGGCATTTTTTTTGTTTTTTTTATAGATATTTTTTTTATTTTTTTCTTTTTTTTTTTTTTTTGACAAAGCCAAACACTAAAGCACTCAATACCCACGATGCATACAAGCCACCCAAATATTCCAAAACATCCAGTTTGCAAAATAAAAACACCAAACACCTCAAACACTTAAACACCTAAAATTCTCATAGTAAATCCTAACTTGATAACTTATTGTAGAATTGAAATCACAAATATACTATGAAGCTTAATCTTCATGGAAAATCATAAATAAAAATATGGAAAAGAGATTACTTACTTGGTGAGGAGAGAGGAAACCTTGTGGAGAAGCCCTTGACCTCCAACAATGGATTTGAGAAAGAGGGAAGAATGCAGCCAAAACATTGGGGAGGTTGCTCTATGCAAGGTTTTCTAGAGAGAGAGAGAGCAAGAAAAGAAAGGAGAGACAAAAAGAGTTAGGGTTTTAGTGAGAGAAAATAAATGGATGAGAATATGAGAAAGTGGGTGAGTGGGTGTGTTTAAGAAGTTTTTTTTTTTGGATTACGCATAACAACACTGTAGCACTAGAATTGTAGTGCTGCGGCGCTATTTTGAATCTACGTGTCTCTCTTTTTTGGTCACCGCATAACAATGTTGCAGCTCGTTGCCTTTGCCCAAAAGTAACTGTGAGCATGCCATATGAGTGCCACGGCTATGGAATTATAGCACCACGGCTCCTTGCTTCTACCAAAACATATTCTGATCGTTCCTAGATGAGCGCCGTGGCACTCCAAATTGAGGGTTGTAACACTTGGGTTTTGCCAAAAACTCAATTTACTCCAAGGCTTTTTCCTATATGAGCTTCCTTATTGACTTCAACATCTACATAAAAGATAGAAACTCTGAGAAACAAAAGTAACCTAAATTTATTTTATTTTATTTTATTATTTATTTATTTTTTTACACTAAAGAAAAGACATGATAGAAAGGGTAGTGCTTAGGTTGCCTCCCATGAAGCGCTTGCTTTATAGTCTTCAGCTAGATTATCTCATATGTCACTCTATAGGAGACCGTAGCTCAATGATGGTTTTATGCCTGTTAAAACCACCGCCAAAGTAGGCTTCAAACGCTGACCATTCACCTTAAATGTCCTTTTGGTGTCATATGTAACCTCTATTGCTCCAGATGGGAAGACTTGTGTTACTATAAATGGTGCTAACCACCTAGACTTTAGCTTACCTAGAAACAATTTAAGGCGAGAGTTATAGAGCAAAACCTGTTGACCAACTGGGAAATATTTTCAGAGAATGTGCTTATCATGCCATCGTTTTGTTTTCTCCTTGTAAAGCTTAGTATTTTCATAAGCATTAACCCAAAATTCATCCAACTCATTTAGTTGCAACAATCTGGCCTCACCGGTCAAATGCACATCAAAGTTTGAGAATTTAATTGCCCAATAAGCCCTATGTTCTAACTCCATTGTCAATGACATGCCTTTCCAAATACAAGCCTAAAAGGGGACATCCCAATAGGAGTTTTGAATGCAATCCTATAAGCCCAAAGAGCATCATCCAATTTAATAGACTAATCCTTCCTAGAGGCATTCACAGTTTTCTCCAAAATCCTCTTGATTTCCCTATTTGAAATCTCCACTTGACCACTAGTTTGAGGGTGATAAGCTAGTGCAACCTTATGTGTAACTCCATATTTGCCTAAAAGTGCCTCAAATTGCTTGCTGCTAAAATGTGACCCTTGAACACTTATGATTGCCCTAGGGGTGCCAAATCGGGCAAAAATATTCTTTTTCAAGAATTTAGCCAAGACCCTAATATCATTTGTTGGCACAGCCACAGCCTCAACCTACTTAGATACATCATCCACAACTACCAAGATATATTCATTCCCAAATGAAGGTGGAAATGGTCCCATGAAATCAATACCCCAAACATCGAATAGTTCCTAAACAATAATATTGTTTAAAGGCATTTCATTCTTCCTAGAAATGTTTCTAGTTCTTTGGCATCTATTGCATGCGGCTACATAAGAGTGTGCATCTTTGAATAGTATGGCCCAACAGAAACCTAATCGTAACACTTTAGCTGTAGTTTTGGAACTACCAAAGTGGCCACCCTCCTCTCCATCACAACAAAGTTGTAAGATACTTACCATTTCATCCTCAAGAATGCATCTTCTTATCACCTAATCTACACAAACTTTAAACAAGAATGGTTCTTCCCAAAAATAATGTTTAACATCATAAAAGAATTTTTTCTTCTGTTGATATGACAAATTAAGGGGTAGAACATTACTTGCCAAATAGTTTACAAAATACGCGTACCAAGGGGCTCATGTGGACTTGATAGAAAATACCTGCTCATCAAGAAATTCCTCCAGAATTAGGCTTGCCACTTCATCATGATTAGGAATTCTAGACAAGTGATTTGCAACTAGATTTCAGTTCCTTTCTTATCATTGATTTCCAAATCAAACTCTTGTAGCAATAAGATCCACCTGATTAACCTAGGCTTGGATTCCTTCTTTTCTAACAAGTACTTCAAAGCAAAATTATCAGAGTAAACAATTACTTTTGAACCAATCAAATAAGAATGAAATTTATCAAAAGCAAAAACTACCACCAAGAGTTCCTTTTTAGTTGTTATGTAGTTAAGTTGTGCTCCTGACAAGGTATGACTGGCGTAATAGATTGTTTGAAAAATTCCTTTCTTTCGTTGGCATAGCGTCGCTCCAACTGCTGAATCGCTTGCATCACACATGAGCTTAGAAGCTGAATCCCAATTTGGTGCTAGCATGATAGGTGCTGACACGAGCTTTTCCTTCAATGTGTTAAACGCCTGCAAATATTCATCAGAAAAAACAAATGGAGCATCTTTAACCAACAAATTAGATAGAGGTCTAGCAATTTTAGAGAAATCCTTTATGAACCGCCTATAAAATCTTGCATGTCCCAAGAATCTGTGAACAAGTTTCACAGATGTGGGTGGAGGTAATTTTGCAATGACCTCTACTTTGGCTCAATCGACTTCTATGCCGCTTCTAGAGTCTTGTGTCCAAGCACAATGCCTTCCTGTACCATAAAATGATACTTTTCCTAACTCAAGACCAGATTAGTCTCCTCACATCTTTGTAACACCAAAGCCAGATTATGTAAGCATAAATCAAATGATGAGCCAAAAATAGAAAAGTCATCCACGAAAAGTTTAATGAATTTCTCCATTGTATCAAAAAAAAAAAGGCCATCATACAACGTTGAAAAGTAGCTGGTGCATTACAAAGACCAAAGGGCATCCTTCTATAGGCAAAGGTGCCATGAGGACAAGTGAACGTGGTTTTTTCTTGATCCTTGAGTGCAATAGGAATCTGATTATACCCTGAATATCCATCTAGAAAGCAATAAAACTCATGTCCTGCAAGTCTTTCCAACATCTAATCAATAAATGGCAAAGGAAAATGATCTTTCCTAGTGGCATCATTTAATTTCCTATAGTCCATACACACACGCCACCCAGTAACTGTTCTAGTTGGAATTAATTCATTATTATCCTTCTTTTGAACAATCATACCTCCTTTTTTTGGCACAACTTGCACAGGACTTACCCAGGAACTATCAAATATAGGATAGATGATCCCAACGTCCAATAGTTTGATGACCTCAGCTTTCACCACTTCTTGCATTTTTGGGTTTAGACGTCTTTGGGGTTGAATGGTGGGCTTGTATTTCTTCTCCATAAGAATTTTGTGCACATAAATGGAGGGGCTTATTCCCTTGATGTCTGCGATCTTCCATCCTATTGCACCTTTGTGCTCTCTCAACACCCTAAGTTGTTTTTCCTCCATCAAACCTATTAAAGAGGAAGAGATAATTATAGGCAATGAGGATTTGCCATCTAAATAAGCATATTTTAAATGAGAGGGTAAGGGTTTAAGCTCAAGAATTGGAGGCTCTTCAATTGACGGCTTAGGCCTTGTCGTGGACTGTCCCACTTCTACAAATTGCAATGCCTTATGCCTCAGAATTGGTGGATTTGCCTCCATAAAGTTTGCATATTCCCTTATTTCCTTATTCTCAGCATTCGCGCCACTAGATTGGGTTAGGCAAGCTTTAAGCGGGGTCCTTGAAAGCATTTTCCTATAAAACCTTAGATACCAACTTGTCAACAGTGTCAATTCTAAAACAAGACTCATCAGTGGAGGGATATTTCATTGCTTCAACCACATTAAAGGTGACATGATCATCTTAAACCCTGAGAATTAATTTTCCTTGTTGCACATCAATCAAGGTTCTTCCTGTTGCTAGAAAAGGACAAACTAAAATGAGCAAAACTTCACGATCTTCCTCCATTTCAAGAACAACAAAATCTGGAGGAAAAATAAACTTGTCAACCTTTACTAGTACATCCTCCACAATACCTCTTAGGTGCTTAATTATGCAATCTACAAGTTGAAGTGACACTATGGTTGGTTTAACCTCTCCCAAACCTAATTTCTTAAAGACAAAAAAAGGCATTAAATTGATTCTAGTACCTAAATCACATAATGCTTTTTTGAAATAAGAGTCACCAATAGTACAAGGAATTGTAAAACTCCCTAGATCTTTTAGTTTTGGTGGCAACTTATTTTGTACAATGGCTGAGCACTCCTCATTCAACTTCACAATTTCATAGTCCTCCAGCTTCCTTTTGTTTACCAAAATCTCTTTCAAAAATTTTCCATAACTAGGCATCTATGCCAAAGCATCTGCAAAAGGTATGTTAATATGCAACTTTTTAAACACATATAGAAATTTAGCAAACTGCTTATCTATCTTGTGCTGCTGGAGCCTTTGGGAAAATGGAACAGGAGGCACACAGGGCTTAAGATTATCTGGGAAATGCTTGCTCTTGCATGCCTCATTTGATTGCACAGTTCTTGTTCATTAGGGGCCTCTTGTTGAGCATCTTCTTGCCCCACTTGCCTGCCACTTCTTAGAGTTATTGCCTTCATATTCTAAATGGGATAATTTTCTGTGTTGCTTGGCAATGAACCCTGTGGCCTGCCTGAAATCATGTTGGCCATTTGTCCTATCTGCATTTCTAGATTTTTGATGGATGCCTCTTGATTTTGGACTCTTGCATCCATACTCTTCATAAAATCTTGAGTGGACGTAGCCAGTTTAGCAACAATGTCTTCCAAATTAGGCTTTTTCTCTTCCTGTTACTTGAAACCTATTGGTGATCTCATTGCATTCTGATTGCCCCAAGAGAAGTTAGGATGATTTTGCCACCCCGGGCTATAAGTGTTGGAGTAGGGATTATTTTGCGGCCTATTAAAATTTCCAACAAAGTTAGCATTTTTAGTAGTCTGAGCAAAAGTATTACCTACCTGGCATTTAGTGCTAGCATGTCTTCCTCCACAAAATTCGTAAGTCGCACTTTGAATTTTCATAGCTAAAGCACTCATATGGCCTATCTTTCTGTTAAGTGCTTCAAACTGAGCCAGTAAATGCAGAAAGGGCATCCACTTTATAAATTCCCATAGTTCTCCTTATTTTTATCCTTTCAGTAGGCCATTGATAATTATTTGATGCCATTTCTTCTATTAGATCAAAAGCCTCCTTAGGTGTTTTAGTCTTTAATGTTCTACCTACAGCTACATCAATGGTAGCACGGAGACTTGCACTAAACCAATTATAAAAAGTTTGTACCTACATCCAAACTGGTAATCCATGATGTGAGCACCTCCTTAGCAGCTCCTTGAATCTTTCCTAAGCCTCATATAGCAACTCATTGTCCATCTGCAAGAAATTAGTAATATCATTATGCATTTTTGTAGATTTTACTAGAGGGAAAAACTTACCAAGGAATTTCTAGGCCATAGCATCCCATGTGGGGATGGATCCTGCAGGAAGAGATGTGAGACAATTCTAAGCTTTGTCCCTTAGAGAGAATGGGAACAATCTTAACCTAATTACATCATCTAACACTCCATTAAATTTAATAGTGTCATAGATTTTAAGGAAAGTAGCAATGTGGGCATTTGGATCATCATTTGGTAGCCCACTAAATTGCACCGATTATTGTATCATTTGGATAAGAGATGGCTTAATCTCGAAATTGTTTGCTTGAAAAGCCGGCCTCCTAATGCATGAAGTGGTACCTTGAATAGGTGGTGTCGCATAATCTCTCAAAAGTCAATGAGAATTTTTAGCTTCACCCACATCTGCCATTTTTTTAGTGCGATTTGTCTATTCCCTTAACAATCTTCTAAAAGTGCGTTTGATTTCTGGATCAAACTCAACAAGTTCACCTTGTTTAGTTCTTCTCATACACTAGTGCACTCCCTAAAAAAATAGGCAATTTAAATTAAATAAAAAAAATAGATTAAATTAAGAATTATCTGGTATTAATATCAATTAGTATTAAATAATAGTCCCTAAACGGTGCCAAAAACTTGTTCAAGAAAATCCAAAAATGCAAGTGCACATTATCGATCAAGTAATAAAGTAATGGGTATGAGTATCGTCTCACGGGGACTATTGAATAATAACCTAATTAATTACTAAAGTTGGATTAACCCTACAATTTATCTAGCAAATCAAATGAAGTTGAAATGAAACAAGGCACAATACTAAAATTAAAACTAATTTAAGAAAAGAATATAATTGAATTTGAGGAATAAAACCAAAGAGACTTAAGCGTTAAGGCATCTGATTTCACCATAATCACTAGATGTGAATTCCATATAATTATGCACCCTGATTGATAATACACATGTGATGGCAAAAATTTCAAATTTTTTCACTTTCCTATCTCTAGGTATAGCAAGCCTACTCAGTTTATTAACCCACTATATCTCTATGTGAATTTAAATAAACCTAAGTGCATTAAGATCCATGAATGTTCCCAGTTTACAATGAATCTTTTGGGTCATCCTATCACTGAAAGCCACACAAATAACATGGTATATCTCTATCCATATTTAATTCATGGTTATATGTTATATGAAGCATTTGCATATTCTCCCTTCTCAGTTTCAAACATGCACATCAAATCATTTAAATGGCATCTAATCATTCAAAAGCATTACGCACAATAACATATAACTCAGATGAATAAAATCAATTATGGTGCATAAATAAATATGAAATTTACATCATTGTGATTAGGCTACATTGTAGCCCTAACTATGGAAATTAGAACATAATTAAAAGATAAAAAGCAAGACTGAAATTTCAATTAAATCAAACATAAGGAGTTAAGAGAACAAGAAATTATGTCACCAATCTCTCACTTCTTACTCCAAATTGCTTGAAAGCTTCTAAGAAAATTCAATGATGCTTTGAAAATAAAAACTCTAGATGTCCTTGATAGTCACTTTCTTATCTATTTATACTACTCCTAGGTTACCCTAAGATCCTTTTTTTCACATCCAAAAATCACGCCTAAGATTCGCATTTGGCGCCAAGGCCCTCTTTTCTATTGTTGTAGCGTTGTTCAAGGTTTGTTGTAGCACCACGGTGCTCCAATTCTAGCACCGCGTCGCTAGCTCTCTACCAAAAGAGAATTGAGAAAGCCAAACTCGGGCACCGCGGCCCTCCTTTTGGGCACCACAGCATTGCTTCTCTGCCAATGCTGCTTTCCTCTAATTTCCTTGCTTGATTTGTTTTTTATTTTTTTCCCATTTTCTTGTGCTCTTGCTCCCTTTTCTTCTCTCTGTCTTTAACCTACATCATTAAAGGCAAACCTTTATAAAAATGGGTATTTCACATGATTTTTCTCAAGAACATAGCATTATTTACTAACTAAAAGTGGCTAAATAACTCTATAAACTAGAGTTATCAAGCACATTAATTAAAGAGTTTAATTAATTGTCAAATTTCTTGGAGATTGAATTATAGGTCCATATGTCCCCAATGTCCCCTCTAACACTGTATTGGACTTAATGCATAAAATGAATTATTGAATTCTGAATTAATTATATCACACTAGAGATAGTAATGCAACATAGAAAAATGTTTTTCGTGACATAATATAATGTGATAAATATTGTCACATTTAACTGAGTATTAGTTAATTGATTATATTTAATTAATAAGATTAATTAAACATATTTTAACTTAATTAATTGATAATATTTGAATAATAAGATTATTTGAATCTGATTTTAATTTTGTGTGTGACACATGTATGGTGAGACCAAACTTTGTCAATTCCAACATGGACACAAAATTAAATAAATAATTAATTACTTTAAAATTGATTTTTAAATAAATATGATCTATTTTTGAATTTAAATATATAAGATTTACATAAATTAATTAAATATATATATATATTCACCTACAGGGATTTGGTTTTGAACCATACGTATTATATATATATATATATATATATATATATAAACACATATATGAGAAGCACGTGGAGTAGCTTTTGTTCTTTTGAACATATATATGTATGATACAAACGTAGCTCAAAAAAATAAAAAAAATAAAAAAGAGGGACACATACAGATGTACACATGTTTTTTTTAGAACTTATATATGTGTGTGTGTGTGCGTATATATATAAACGTGGGAGTTGTGGTGGATGGATCTTTTGGTAGATTTTTCCACTTATTCTACCACACCCACTAAGGAGATTTTATCTCCTAATGTGGGTATGTAATACCCCACTTAAAGTGAGAATATAATAAAAATTTAATTAAACTAATAACTAATTGCTCAGATATAAAAGTGAGAAGACATCAATCTTTTCATGTACATGATTTTTGTTCAGAGTATCTAGAGAGGAAAACTAAGAGTTCTTTCTCTAAAAAAAAGGTTTTACTACTCATGTGTTGAAAACATAGTAGATTCAGAAAAGTGTGAAATTATTCGTTCTTATAGATTGACATCCACTCATTATTCCATTGGTGTGGAGGCTTGGATTGGAATATCATGATGTCAAAAAGGAAAGCTTAGATACCTAAATAGGCCTTCAAAAGGTTTAAAAAAAATTTTCCCAAGCTTTTTATATTTAATTCAAATTATATAGCTATTCCTGATAAATAAAGTTTTTAGAAAATTTTTGTTTATCAATCAATCCCTTTTTCTGCTGCGTTTTCACATTTAATTCCAACAAATGGCATCAAAGCAGGTTATAGCATATATAATTTTAATTAACATGATTTTATGTTGACAATATCATGTTCTTAATGCATGTTTATAGGTACTTTATATTTTTGCAATATTTTGATTTATGTGATGAATGATTATTTTATGGATGGATTTTTGGTCGTTAATTATATAGTCCTTTTGGATTGTCTAATTTTAATTTCATTTTGATTAGATTAGAATTGGCGTAAACGCAAAAGGGTATAAGTTTTTTTGTAATTTACTTTTATTATTATTATTTTCTTTTTTCCATTATTTTTCCACCCGTTATCACGTATGCATGAATAAGGAAACCATGCAACAAACCGCTTGGAATCCACAACTTGCACATACAAAAGTGCATGTTCTTGGTTTAGATCGAGATAAGGGCAACGGCCTAAAGCCTCCACAGCTCGGCTGTGAGCTCAGCCGGAGCTCGACTGTGAGCTCACCCGGAGCTCGACCGTGAGCCAATATTGAGACCAACAACGCTCGGCCTTGAGCCTTACAGCTTGACCTTGAGCGCTGCAAGGCTCAGTCATGAATAAAGAGATAGGCTTGGCCTTGAGCTTCCCGCTCTACCTGAGCTTTTTCATCTCACCAATGAATGAAGAGCAGCCATCGTTTTGGGCTCTAAAGCCCCAACGAGTTTCTCCAATCACTTCGGCACTGTGAAACTTCTCATTAGGAGGTGTTTGGTTAGCAATACAGTGGCGTTCTACTTAGAGGCTACGGCTATCAACATAGTACCAATGCAGCGTCGCCGGCTTAAGTGCATAACAACTAGTTCAACCTCATCTACTGCATGCCTGCAGAGAAGCACAGTGAAACACCGTGCACCTGGCTCTTTGACGCCATGAAGCTCCTGGTTCGTCAGGAACCGTCGGCCATAAGCATGGTAACGATGCAGCGGGTGGACATTGCAATTGACAGTCTGGGCATTAGCGGCCGCGGGTTTAAGCAGAAGGCTACATGCTCGAGGAGAAGAAGAAGAAAATAACAGTTGGGTTATATTCAGTAACCCAATGGACTGCTAGGCCTAATGTTTAACTTGGCCCCATCAGTTATTCAAAGTTAACCACTGGTTTTTCCACAGTAACCCACCTAATGCAGTTGACCACGAATGGAGCATGGAAAAATGTTTAATTACAAAAAGACCATTTGAACTTTTTTTTTCATTTTTTCATGGGTTGTAATTTAATTATCCAAAAAAACCTGATCAAAAATCCATTTTTTACTTTCATGTTATAATTTTATGTAATGATAATATATTCACGTATTATAACATGTCATCGAGGAAAATGCCCACTTATAGTTATTGTAACATGACATGCATACACTTGCATATTATTTCATATTTTATAAAGTTGTTTATTAAATGATTTAATATATGTTGGAATTAATTTAATGAGATTAAATTCATTTGGTTGATTTTGTAGAATTTTATTTGATTTTATTAATCAAACAAATAAAGTTATTTTAGTTTTAATAGTTAAAACTTAGTAAAATTTACATGAATTCTAAGTTATCTAATTTTAAATTGTTTAATAATGGGTAGCTATTTTTTAGAAAATCTAATAATTTATCTAAGTACAAATAGGAAGGGATTCTATTAACACATAATTATTATGCCTAGTAATAAAAATTGGTTTTATTTACTAGATTTATTAAACATAGGATGTTTTATAAGATAAAACATATCATTTTAAAATAATGAGTGGGAGAAGGTAACATGACAATATAACCTATAATTACAAGAAATTATTGATTTCACGACCGTTTTCTAAAAACCGTCGTGGTAAGGTCAAAAATGCACGGCAAGTTACGCCTGTGAAAACGAAGACCGTCGTAGAACAGAGTGAAGATACCATGATGGTATTCTGAAAATACCGTCGTGGAATACAAAGGATACCATGACGGTTTCTCGAGAAAACCGTCATGGTATCTCAAAGATACCACTACGGTTTTTTCAAAAACCGTCGTGGTATCTTCATATACCACGACGGTTTTTGGAGAAAACCATCGTGGTATCTTAAGATACCACGACGGTTTTCCCAAGAAACCATCGTGGTATCCTTTGTATTCCATGACGGTTTTTTCATAAAACCGTCGTGGTATCACTACAAGAAAATATTGATTACACGACCTTTATTTCACGACCGTTTTCTAAAAACCGTCGTGGTAAGGGCAAAAACGCGCGGCAAGTTACGCCCGTGAAAACAAAGAATGCCGTGGGAAGAAAGGAAGATACCACAACTGTTTTCTGAAAAAACCGTCATGGAATATAGAGATACCACGACGGTTTTTGGAGAAAACTGTTGTGGTAGGTTTTAGATACCACGACGGTTTTCTACAAAAACCGTCGTGGTATCTTCCACGACGGTTTTTCAAAAACTGTCGTGGTAGCTTCATTAAAATGCCTTCCCAACCTCGGCATTCAGACACATTTCAAAAACACAATTTACAAATATAAACACAGACCCTTTCGAATCAGCCGCCGCCGTCTCTCTCCGCCTCTACACTCCTTAATCTTAGCCCAAATTGTAAGTTTTTTTTGTAGAAAGTGAGAAATAGTTGTTGATTGTGATGTATAATTAATCCGAAATTGATAAACAGTTGTTGATTTTTTTCTTTATTCCATGAAGTTGATAAATAGCTGTTCATTTTGTTGTTTATTCTGTGAAGTTTGTATTGTGGATCATGGGTATAATTTCTTCGTTTTATAATGAGTATGTGTAACTTGTTTTATGATGGCCGGGTGATTTTTTTTATGATTAATTAATATATGTAGGCGTGGGTATATAAACAAATTGTGAAATTAATTTTAATTGAATATTTGCTATTTATTATTTTGATTTAGGAATTGCAAAATGGATAGGAAATGGATGTGCGATTTTTGATTGTCTAAAGAGTATGTGAATGGTGTGGAAGAGTTCTTGGATTTTGCCAAAAGTCATGCAAATGGTGATAAAATTCGATGTCCTTGTGTTCAATGTGGAAACCATAGATTGCATCCAATTACAATTGTTAGAGGACATTTATTTCGAAATGGAATCATAAGTAGTTATCAAACGTGGCATTTTCATGGCGAGTCTAATTTCAATCCAACCTTACTAAATAAAGAAAAGCAATCTATTGTGGAGGA
>CAMOHE010044843.1:0-45772 GCA_946598075.1 Artocarpus hirsutus
AGATTATGGTTTCTGCAAATGGGTTTACTTGCTCATTACACCCCTTATGTCGTCCAATTAGCGGTTTGCATAAACCTTATTTCCAGACTTTTCATTTTCATAAGAAAAAGGTTTATCCCTTTTCAACTGGGCCGATAAAGATGAATAATTCATTTATAATTGTTCCTAACGTGGCTGCAACCATTGAATGTGGGTTTCCTTGTGGAGAAGGAGAAGAGGAGGACAAAGATGAATCGAGTTACCAAAGAGATAAAGTAGGATTTGAAGAAATATTGCCTCCTTGGGGAAATTTGGAGAATTCCAAGGACACAGATTTTGAGCCTGATGGCTTAGACCAGCCAAAGGTAGTAGTTTCGCAAGAAAAGGTTACGTTGAACTTGAACATAGATAGTGTTCACTTTTTGGAGGAAACGGATGAAGCAAAGTTATCGAAGCGGGTTTTGGCGCTTAGCAGAACAAACAAGGTCAGAAGTGCATTGGAATTGTTCAGATCCATGGAATTATCCGGCCTGCGTCCTGACTTGCACGCCTGTAATTCGCTTTTGTCATGCCTTTTGCGGAATGGGCTACTTGATGATGGTCTGAGAGTGTTTGAGTTTATGAAGACAGAGAAGATAACTACAGGACATACGTATAGCTTAGTACTCAAAGCGGTTGCGGATGCCAAGGGCTGTGATGTTGCCCTTAGAATGTTTAGCGAAATGGAAAGGGAATGTGAAGTTAGGAATGGGTTTGATGCGGTTGTTTACAATACAATGATATCAGTTTGTGGTCGAGTGAACTACTGGCTTGAAACTCTCAGATTATGGAAATCTATGAAGGAAAATTGCCATACTGGGACCCATATAACTTACTGCCTCTTGGTTAGCATTTTTGTTCGATGTGGTGAGAACGATTTGGCTCTTGATGCATATGGTGAAATGGTCCGAAGCAAGTTTGAACCAGGGAAGGATACAATGCAAGCAATAGTTGGTGCATGTGCAAAAGAAGGCAAATGGGATTTTGCTTTAAGCATTTTTCAAAGCATGTTGAAGAAGGGGATCAAGCCAAACGCTACTACATGTAATGCAGTGATTAATTCACTTGGAAAAGCTGGGGAGGTCAAAATAGCATTCAGGGTATTTGATATTATGAAATCCTTAGGTCATCTACCAGATACATACACATGGAATGCACTTCTTGGTGCTCTTTCCCGGGCAAATAGACACAATGATGCTCTTCGGCTCTTTGAAAGCATCCAAAAAGATCAGGATTCTCAGTTGAATTTAAACTTGTACAACGTTGCTCTAATCTCTTGCTCAAAGCTTAGGTTATGGGAGACAGCTCTGCAGCTTCTTTGGCAAATGGAAGCCAAGGGAATGTCAGTTACAGCCACATCATATAATCTCGTCATCAGTGCTTGTGAAACGGCAAGGAAGCCTGATGTTGCGGTGCAAGTGTACGAGCACATGGTTCACCAAAATTGCATCCCAGACATATTCACTCATCTCTCGCTTATAAGAGTTTGCATTTGGGGCTCTCTCTGGAATGAAGTGGAAGAAATTCTTAATGTAGGTATCTTTTTCTCACACATGAGACGTGCCCCTATTGAAATCTTTTAGTACTTAATTGAACACTTTTCAATATTCAGTGTTACAAATATCAACTTTGTAAATCTGCCTGTTAAGTTGAGCTTTATTTTGGGCACTTAATTATTATTATTATTATTATTTGGCCACAGACTGCACCAGATGCATCCCTCTATAATGCAGCCATTCAAGGAATGTGCTTAAGAGGCAAGATTGATTCAGCAAAGAAGCTTTATGCAAAGATGCGCAACCGTGGTCTTCATCCAGACGGGAAAACAAGGGCTTTGATGCTTCAGAACTTGCGCAAAGATTCTGTAAAACACAAGTACAGACCGCCTTCTCGTCACAAGAAAAGAACCAGATTGTCTTCTTTGTCACTGTAACTAACATTATCCCCGAGAACCCTCACAAAAGGAACAACAAAAAATTCACTCGCCCCCCATCCTAGCAATGATTGGATCAAAGGATTTTCACCCCCCCCTAGAAATACTAGTTTTTGTGTATATTATATTTGTACAATAGTTTAACATATTGACTTGTTTTATATACTCAGGAAGAATCTGTCCTAGTTTGATCATATTTTGGTTGAAAAGGTTTGACGTGTATTAACTATTTACGTTATTACAAAATGAAAATGAACCAAATACATTGAAAAAATGCCTCTCATATGTTTTAGAACCGGTTATTTGTATAAATGCATATGTTCTTTTTATCTCTCAATGTCAGTTTTTAAACGATGTCGCTTTCTATGGTAAGGTACTCTACCGCCATATATGCTTGTAAATGATGAATTTGATTAAAATGGCATCAAAACTAAAAAATATATAAAATTAAGAGAACTTGATACAAATCCTACCGTTAAAAGCAGTCTATTGGTAGTATTTTTTTCACCCTCCCAACTTGATACAAATCTTACAGTTAAAAACAGTGTCTAAAAGAAGACTCTCTTGTCAAAAATAATACCTCACTCTTTATAAAACGACGACACTTTTTTCTCTTGCAACAACAACAAAACACAATTTCTCTTTACAAGAAGTTTTCATACAAAGAAACGTGTCGTTTCAAATTTTGTTCAGTCTATCTGAATAACATCACATTCTTTGGCTTCAGCTTCCAGTGAAAAAGAAACATTAAAACAAAAAATATAAACACTTTTTGGAGAAGCGTCATCTAAATTCTAACCAGACAATCTTTGTAATCACTTAATTCAAACAAATAAAAAGAAAAAGAAAAAGAAAAGAAGAGACAAACAAGAGATAAGTTAGGAAGGAGATGGGCGAATATGACAAGCAGATTGAAGTTTGGACTCCAACGCGGACACATATCTATCGAGCATCGAAATCACAGCTTCAAATTCAGTGACTTGCTGATCTATTGTCTCTATCTTCTGCACATATTCATCTAAGCTTCCGCTTTTCGACTTCAATTGCTCGACGAACACCCTCAGCCCCGACGCTACGTCTCCATAGCCTCTGTATTCCTCCGCCACACGCAGATTCATCTTCTCCAACAGTTCCAGCTGGTTGTTTGTGCCCTAACCAAACTGAAGAAAAACAAAACAAAAATATTCATTCATCCACAAAAAAAAAAAAAAAAAAAAAACAAAATAACAGCGAAAAATAGAAAGAGGAAAAACCTGAAGCTCCGATTTGACCATGGCGAAGACGCTGGTGAAGAGATCGTTGAGCGGCTCGGAAAGCTCGTCGCGATCCTGTTGCTCATCCTGCTTCTCGTTCTCGGCCATTTTTGGTGTCTTGTTTGCGCGACGTCAAACTATTTGGAATTTATTGGCGAGTAAAGGAGCGAGTTTTATTGGTTAAAAGTTCCCCGTCGTTGGACCAGAAAAATTGACTTTTGAGAAATGGCTGTTTAAGAAAGCCTAAAATATATAATTACACTTCCTTAAATTCAACCATCACAGAGTTATCGTGGTAAAGTTGTATGCACTACTAATCAACATATCCCATGTAAAATGGGCATAGAAAACATAAAATTTATGAGAGCAACACCAGCAAGATATCATACTTAAAACGAGTATATATCCTTCATTGCGGATTTTTAATTATTCAATTATCCAATTTTAGGTTTTTTTCCCTATCACTCTAAAAAACAAACTAATTCAGAAAACAGCCTACAAGATGGCCTCCAAAAAACAAAACGTAATTGGGAAAACCCGACCAGAAGAACTATATAAGTTTTATGCATAAGCATGGAACAAAACAAACAACAGAACGAATAAATTATCTAACAGCCTGCAACATGACCTGAAAAGATTGAAACTTGATTATTGGGGAAAACCAACGGCAGCAACAAAGGAAACAAGAAGGAAAAAAAAAACCCAGAAAAAGAGAGAGCAAGGAGGGAGGAAATAAGAGCAGTGAAAAAGAACAAAAAGAAGGACCACGTTTTGGTCAAGCATATAAGGAAATGATTGCATTATTTTGGACCAAAACGACCTCATTTTGTTTGAAAAGTGTAAAAGGGGATTCTCTCTTCCATACACAGTTAAATAGTTGGATAATTCCCTCTGATACCTCCTTCGTAACACCCTTTCTTTGTCTAGATTAATATGCTTTAATCTAAAAAAGAAAATTGAAACTAAAAAATAAAAGAGGGTTTATAGAAACTTACCCCTGAAGAATGTGGGCACATGTTCCGGTTTAAGTATGAGTTTCTAACTAGTTATTTCATCAAATCACATGTACACATCTATTTAAAGGTCAATAAGTTGTTAGTCCAAGAGCTAAACCAAATTCTTTAATAACACGATCAAGTGCACAAGAATAAAACCCAAGTAGAATCTACTCAGGAGTTTCCACCATAATATGTAAATGCCCTAACAACTATTTTGTAAATTTTTCATATAGATTCTGATAAGATTTTTCACAATCACAATTGCATTGCATGTTATTGTTGTCAAGCAATAAGGTTTGTAAAATCGAGAATCGTTCTACGAGAACTGATCAATATTAACTACCAAATTGTGTCAATTCTAACTTTATTTGAACAAATGAAAAGATGATAATTTTTAATAAAAATTAAACAATTAAACATAAATAAAAGCAACCAATAAAATTAAGAAAAATTCAATATTATTAAGCTCTAGGGTTTTTGATTTTACCGAACCATTCCGCTTTGAATTATTCAACAATACAACCTCAAATTATTTTCCTAATTGATGGTCAAAAAACCCTAAATTATTCAATGCTATCTTCTGGGCTAGACTAAGAATCCCCTTAATTGTTAACCCATTATATTCCTATGTGTAGCGACCACACAAACCATGCAAGCATATTCTCATCTTACATGCAATCTATGGTATTCAACATAATGATCGAACAACATAAATCTTCTTCTAGTTTCATTATGAAAACAATTGATCTAATTAGTGGCCAGTTAATTAGAAGCATTAAGAATAGTGAAGAAGAACACTCAACTACAAAATACAATTCATCGATAAAATATTTTCAAACATCATGGTAGGGCTATATCGTTGCCTTGGAAAAGAAAATTAGAACATAATAGAGATAGAAAATATCTTAAACATGAGAAAAGGAGAAAGAAGAAAACTAATTGATGAAATTGAAACCAAATCCATTCCGGTAGCACTATCTTCTTCTTCATAGTAACAACCATTCTCTCTCTTTCTCTTTCTCTCTTTTGAGTGTAAGAATACCTAAAAATAACCTAAAGTGAGCTATTTATACTCTGTGGATGAAACCAAGTGAAATGGGCCGAGAACAATAGTTTTCATAATAATTTCCCTGACGGGTGTCGTGGCTTCGCCTTCTAGTGCCATGGCGCCATGCGAGAAATCATGCTAGCATTTGAAGTAGCAACACGACGCTAGCCTTTGGGCACCGTGACACTAGGCATTCGACGAAAATTTTCATCTCGATGCATGCTACAGTGCTACTCCATGGGCTGCGGTTCCCTCTTCTTGGGTTTGCATACGCCATGATGCCTATTTCTACGGCTACAGCGTTGGAAATTCTTCTTTGCTTAATTATTGAGTTTTTGAGCTCCATTTCCTTAGAACCTGTAAAATCAAACAGAAAAAATTAACAAAAGATCAAGTAAAAGAATATCAAACCATTAGTAAAACAAGAACTCATAAGATTCCACCAAAGTGAAAGGTAATCAGAATCATGAAGACCAAAAGTCAAATAGCCTATCAGTTGCCAAAATGCCATGTTTTCATAACAGCTCTCTAAGACCATAAACACAAACATATAAAGTAAAATAACTGCTCCACATTGATTTAAAAACGTTAAATGAGAGGGGAGCCTTAAGTTAGATTGTTCAGCTCTGTTTAAACTGTCAATTTAGTTGGAATTAAATATTTACTAAACACAAAAACTGCAATGGACGTTTAAATTGGGCTGAACTGGATTGAATCACTGAATCAGACAAGTCAAACATATGTTTGTAGTGATATAAAAACGGCATATCATCTGTCATTGTGAATAAAACAACATGCCTTTTTTTAAAATGTGTGTTGGGTTGAAAAAATTGATATTTTATTATTATTATTATTATTATTATTATTATTTACAAAAATTGTGTATTTTGGGACAAGATGGGCTGTATCATCAGAATATTGTGTCAAGGAAACTTCATGCACAAATTTCTAGTAGACATCAATTTTAGTAAAGATTTCGATGTCATTACGAACATATACTATGACAACATTTTAAGACGTTTTAAAAAAGATTGGAGAAATTATATAAAAAAATAAAAAATAAGGCTATGTTTTGGTGCTAATACTATTGATATTTTCTCTTCAATAGATATTTGATGGAAGTAATTATATTATATCAGCTTTTAATAATATATTTATTTTAGAAATGTATGATTGTCATTAATAAAACCATTTATTTAGCTTTTTTATTGATAATTTCATACAACTTTATAACTTTAATTGTTTTAGAGATTTTAAAAGGTACATTTAGAAATAATGCTCAATGTTGATATCAATAATTTTGCATATTGATGTTTCATATACATTTATCATGTTTAGTTTGCCAATTTCTATCAATTCATTTTTTTCTCGATATTTGCATAAAATTCAAGCATCGATCTTTTCCTTATTTTGATTCTTGCTTCCATCTCTACTAATGCTTTGAAAACGAGAAACTAAGACAAATGTGTTTTAACTCGTGGAGTTTTTGTTGTCATGTTCGTAAGCAAATGTTATTCCTATAGGACTTTGCATCAATGGAACCAAGACGAAGTGCTGTTCATCCTCAGTTTTTGTTTGTCCTATTAGTGTGCTATTTTTTATTTTCAGCCCCACTTGATTTATATTTCAGCCATGGTTGGTGTTGCGTTGATGCTACTGGCATCTCGATTTCAATCGATTGATATTTTCAATCGTTTGTAGAGCATTTGTTAGAGACTTTGTGAGTGCCCAATTTTCAGTATACCTTTTTATGTGTCTTGTTATGAAACATGGTACACGTTTATTTTATTTGCAAGTTTCAATCGAATTTATTAGCGAATACAATTGTTTATTAAGATCGTAGTTTTCTAATACTCTGCCGTCATTCGAGTCAAAATTAATGTTTGTTTTTTCAGGTGTGTTTGGTAGATAGATTTAAATTAGTGATTTGATTTAAATTAGTGTGATTTGAATTAGGATTTGAGTTAGTGATTTGAATTGTTATTTGAATTGACATTTGAATGTGCATTTAAGTTTTAATTTGAGTATGGAATAAAATTAGAATTTTTTTTGAAGAGGTAGTGAAAATAGTTTTTGATTTATCAATAAATCTAATAAAATCTTAACGTTTGTGATCTTAAAAAAATGTGCAATATAGATATTATTTTATTCCCCTCTTCACTAGAAACACAATAAAAAAACATCTTAATTGGATAATAAATAAAGAAGTTATAATTTTTTTCCTCAAATAAAAGAGGGGAAATTTTAATTTTTACTGTAGCACAAATATCCGAGTATCAAAAGTTTATTGGAAGTTAGAATTATGAAAACTTAGATTCTTGATATTTAGATTTTATAAGAAATAAATATATATATAAAGGATTTTTAATACTCTCAAATCTGAATTTAAATTTAAAAAATTCAAAGATTCTTGAAACAAACCGAGCCTTCATAATTTAGAATATATTATCTCATTTAAAAAAAAATGTTTCAAAAAGATGGCATTCACAATGAGACAAGCAACAAGCTGAAATTCTCAGCCATATGTGAATATATTCTTAAAAAATTTGTAGGGTGTTTGGAAGGTGGTGGGAACCAGTGGTGAGAATCATTTTTACTGTAGCATATGAGAACTTTACACTGTAACAATTTTTTTATTGTTACTGTAGCATGTGAGAGTTTTTTACTGTTTATAACTGATTTTGTGGTGGGAATCGCAGTTTCCACCACTTTGCCAAACACCCTTTGGTGTGTTTTATTTATTTATATATATATATATATATATATATTTTTTTTTTTTTTTTCGCGTCAAAATTTGCCCGGTCCACAAGTTGAGAGCCCCGACCTGCTGCTTTGCTGGCTTGGGTTCGGTCCAACTCCCGTAAGCCAAATAAAATATATTTTCGAAAGGAAAAAAATAAAAATAAAAAATGGTGTAAAAAAACCGATTTAAAAAAAAAAAAAGTGCTTAATTTCGTTGTACGACGATCTCATTTCTTCTGCGAAAAGCAGAGAGCTTTCACCATTTCCGCTTCCAAATTCGGAGGTCACTCCCTACTCTGCAATTCTCAGCTTTCTCTCTCCTCCTACCTTTGGGAGGTGATTCGTTATTCTCCTTTTCGTTTCTAGGGTTTCGGAATTGGTCTCCAAGCGAATGCGCGAGCCAAGGGCGCGAACCTGAACCGGGAATCTCAGAGAGGGAGAAAGGAAAGAGGAAGAAGATGAAGGCGGGAAGCGCCGCCAAGCTGATCGTCGATGCTCTGTTACAGCGGTTTCTCCCCCTCGCACGCCGTCGTATCGAGACCGCTCAAGCACAGGTCTTGATTCTCGAATTTTCCCCTTTGATTTCTCATTTCTATGCTGCTTTTTAGCTCAACGGAGAAGGCTTTGCGGCCATTGACGGAGACCTCGAAATTTCTAGTTGGTTCTTGTCTTAACGTTGTGAGTGATTGAAACGAATGAAAAGAGTGTAAATTTTGGGTTTTCGAGTACTAATTATGAAATAAGCCATTTGTTCATAGAATTTCAAGTACTTCTTTTCTTTACTGGTTTATTTGTTTTTACGACATTGTTCTGATTCAAATGCATACTCTTTCGTTTAGAATGTTTTTGTATTGGGACTTTTTTCCCCTCTTTTGGTGAGTGTTTGTTTTGCTAACGTGAATAGTTTGATCTCGTTGAATCTTAATCCTTGCTTGTTGTTACATTGGCAATTTATAGGATGGGCAATATCTTCGACCATCGGATCCTGCCTATGAGCAAGTACTGGATTCCCTAGCTATGGTTGCTCGACATACCCCAGTACCACTTTTAGAAGCTCTTCTAAAATGGAGAGAAAGGTTGGTTGTTCTATGTGCTGCCTCTTCTGAAGATGTGCTTCTCATTTCGGCCGTTCTATAGTTTGTTGCTTTCTAGATTTGCAGTAATGTTAAGTCTATAACTAGAAAATAAGTTAACTTAATTGTTGGTTTGTGGCGGTTGTTAATATTGAACTAGCAAATGAATTTACTTAGTGACAAGATATCCATTCGTGTGTGCTATAATATTCATTGTCTTTCTTTGTGTTAGCACATTTGTGCTACTTAGAACTAGGGTAGGAACAGTAAGCAAAGATTAAAGAGGTATATTTCCTGATAGAACATGGCAAAAATCTTCTTCCTTCTAGTTTGAAGCATCCTGTTAACTCAGGAACCTAGTCATGTTCGTTTAATGCCTTCCTCTTTTTCGCTGTTTAAGCATGGATGACAATGCTGCTGCTTCAGCCTATTGAAGTATCTTGAGATGAATAGTTTTTGTCTTCCATTTCAATATACAATATTGCTTATTTTGTTGGAAACTTTGGTTGCAGTGAATCACCAAAAGGTGCAAATGATGCGTCTACATTCCAAAGGAAGGTTCGCGCGGAGATTATTATTATTATTATTATTATTATTTTTTTTTTTTAAAACTGAGATAGGTGGTTAACAGCTTTTGCCAAAAACTTGTTCCCCTTGTCAGCTGCAGTTTTCTTTTTTCCATGCAATGCATGTTAAGAACCACCAAAAACCCATATCTTTTGAGTTCATTACCTGATCTGCACACTTATAGTTACTTACAAGTTTAATATTTGTTTTTAAATTTTGCTTAGAAATCTTTTTATCAACAGTTTGTGTTTGACAATTTCTATGGTTGGCCTAAAACATTCCTTGTATTAAATTTGTTCAACACCCATATACAATAGTTCAGACATCTTAATGACATGTTTGCATAAACCTCAGCTTGCAGTGGAGTGCATTTTTTGCTCAGCATGTATTCGGTTTGCAGAGTGCTGTCCACAGGAGGGTCTTACTGGTTAGGTCATTGCATTGTCATGTTCCTTTTCTGTCATTAGTGTCCTTGTTTCCTGTTAAGAAACTGGGCTGGTCTTCTTTGCAGAGAAGCTTTGGTCTGGACTGGAAAATTTTGTCTTTGATTGGTTAATCAATGCTGACAGGTGAGGTCACTATGATGGTGTTTGAACTATTATTTATGTGGTGAAAGCTTTTCCCTTGAACTCAACTTGCTCTATTTGCAGGCTTGTTAGTCAGGTTGAATACCCATCCTTAGTTGATCTTCGAGGGCTTCTTTTGGATTTAGTTGCTCAACTCTTAGGTGCCTTATCTCGCATCAGGTAACTAAATCATGCATTAGATTGGTGGTGATTGTACTATTACATTGAAAAAAAGAATTATACTTTCATTCATTGCTATCTGGAAACTAAATGATTATGAAGTTTTAGGTTTCTCTTTGTAATATTATGCTCATCAAGCTAATTGCCATTGTTATCATCCTATATCCCTTCAGGATGGTAAAAATAAAATGTCAATCGATTGATTAATAGACTATTTAAGGGCTACAACCATCCCTTTATTGTTTTTTTAGACTTACTAAAGCTAGATATACCTTTTTCTTCTTTACTGTAGGAAATATAAGAATATGTAGCAATTTGCCTTTTCCATTTACAGGTTTAGTTCTGTGACGGAGCGTTTTTTCATGGAACTTAATACTCGTCGGATAGATACTAGTGCTGCCCGAAGCGAAACACTCAGTATCATAAATGGAATGCGCTACTTGAAGTTAGGGGTATGTTTAAATATTAATTATTCTTTTGGAGAAATTTATTCTTTGTGTTTCTTTTTTATTTTGAGAATTATTTTAGTTTTAAAATTATTTTATTCAATTTTTAATTAATTAAATCAGAAATAGTATTTAATATTGATTAACGAGGATAATCATGATATTTTGAAGAATGTAACTGATGAAGTCATGCTTTTAGATTGTTCAAAAATATCATGAGATATTTTTTTAACATTTATGTAACAGGAGGTATTTAAGGTGTTTTCATTTTAAAAAACGACTTCAATTTTAACTCCAAGTATAGCATTGCATTAAAAATAATTTTTGTTCTCAAATGTCAAATTTTATTGACATAAATAATATAGCATATTATTGTCTTATAGTAATTGTTATTTTTCAGGTGAAAACTGAGGGTGGATTGAATGCATCCGCCTCCTTTGTAGCAAAAGCAAACCCTCTCAACCGTGCTCCACATAAACGAAAAACTGAGCTTTACCATGCACTGTGCAATATGCTTTCAAACATCTTAGCACCTTTGGCAGATGGGGGCAAAAGTCTGTGGCCACCTTCAGGCGTAGAGCCCGCACTTACCTTCTGGTATGAAGCTGTTGGAAGAATAAGAATACAGCTCATGCATTGGATGGATAGACAGAGCAAGCATATTGCTGTAAGTTGATCCTAGATCTTCGATCTTGCTTTTCAATAAAATATAAATATTCTCGTAGTTTCCTATAAAAGTCCAAAGCAGAGGAAGAGACCTTAAAATTGGTACTGTTGTTTTGCGCTTATGATTATTTTTTATTTTATTTATTTTCATTGACTTCTTTATGAAATAGAAATATTGCTCATAAGTCCGACTTCCCCCTCTGGGGTTGGAGGATAAAGTTTTGCGTTTTAGTTGCACACTTGCACGACATAAGTTCAGTAATTTTTCTACTTCGTTTCATCCTTAAACAGAGAACAATGTTACAAGTTGGCTGCAGATGCTTATTTTCATTAGCTTTGTAACCAAGTTGTTCCTATAAGATTATATTCCTTTTCAATGGCTGTTTATGTTTCTTTCAATTTGGTATTTTAATTGCTCTCCTGCAAAAGGTTCTACTGCTATTTGATGTTGGAAAGGAGTTGCAGGATTTTGAAGAGAGATGGAAACTAGGGATTCTTTTGAAATGCTCAAATACCTAGCTTCCTCATGGGCCTCGAACAACAAAGCCTTTTGAAGACTTTCCGTTTTCTTTTATTATTTTGATATGTAGGTTATGTTGCTATTTATGACGTTTGTGGTTTTGATCAAGGTTTTAAAAGGCAAAAACAAGAACCGAGGCGAGGCATAAGCCTCTAGGCAGATCGAGGCTTAAGCTTCGAATGTAAAATAAAAAAATTCATAAAGTTGAATAAAATTCATAAACATGCTATAAAACACACACTTAGTTCATCACAAAACCATAAAACACAATGAGAAAGTGCATAAAACACATACAATATATTATATATGCTACTGCTCTTCTTATATGGTCATACTTATATGGCTTTTATAGAACATAAAATAACTTTTTTTTTTTTTTTGAGAAATCAAAATAACTATGACCTGTTTGTTTTTGTTCTCAGAATTTTGGAAATGTTTTTGCACAGCACAATTCCCAGACAATTTTTGTTTTGCAAAATAAAAACATTTTCACCTATTTTGAAAACAATACCAAATGGCCCCTATATATCTAAATGAATAAAAAATCACATACTGCTCTCTTTATATAACTTTCATTTTATATAACATTATAACTTTTGTATAACACCTACTTCTATACAATATACATTATCCCAGTAGCTATAAGAGGGGGAAGAAAAAAAACCAGCCTATGGTAGAAAATAAAAGAACAAGAAAAAAAATAAAAACCTGAGTGAGGGCTGAGGAGGTCGGAATTTGGAGGTGGCTACCGTCAGTGGGTCATCGCTCTGGTCGCTGGTCGCTGCTGAGAGGGGAGTGGGCTCGGAAGTTCTAGGGGTTGATGATGAAGAGAGGGTCGATGATGTGTCGAAGAAGATGCTAGACTTAGGGTTTAAAAATATATTTGCATATTTTTATCAGATTAAAGCTCAATTTTGGAATTGGGTTGACGTTCTTTAAAAGGACAAAAAAAAAGATTGGGTTGAAAATCGGCCCGAAATAGCCTTCAATCTGAGGCCCACACCTCATAAGCCCTGTGGCAAAAACGCCTCAAGGCGCACGCCTCAATGAAAAAGGCGCAAGCCTAGTCCAACCCCTTCAAGGCTTAAGACTTGAAGCGCTGATTGAGCGCCTCAAACTGAGGCGCGCCTTAAGGCGTACGCCTCGAACGCCTTTTTAAACCATGGTTTTGGTTTGTCTTTTCATTTTATTTCTTTATTGATTTTTGTTTTTATTTTTGAGGACACCCTAATTGCTTTCCTTTGTGCTGTTACCAGTATCGATAAGGGATATTTCTTATTTAAAAAAAAAAAAATGCTGGCCCTTTTAAATTTCTGGGCAGCTGGTGTTTCTATTGTTGTTACTTGTCAACTTTTGTTCAATCTTTGCATCAAATGACAATGTTTCTTGCTTCAACTATCCACACTCTTTCCCTCCTTGTTAAGTTGTTTCTTTTGTGCTCATAGGGTAATTCTTTGCATTAGGTTGGTTATCCCTTGGTGACTCTTCTTCTCTGTCTTGGCGATCCTCAAATATTTCACACCAACTTAAGCTCTCACAGGGAGCAACTCTACAAGCTTCTTCTCAGAGTAAGTTCAATAATAAAATTTTAGTAAGGATGAGATGACGTTCAATGGTTAATTAGTTGTTTTCTTTCTTTGGTACAATCGTACTGTTTTACGATGCTAGTCCAATGAGGTGTACAATAGTCAATAGAAGCCATTTTCCGGTTCAGGTGATAAGTTGTATGACATGATGTGGTTTAATCTTTCAGGACAAGACCCATCGCTTTATGGCCTTGGATTGTCTTCATCGAGTTTTAAGGTTCTATTTGAGCGTCCATGCTGCAAACCAGGCTCCAAATCAGATATGGGACTACTTAGACAGTGTGACCTCACAACTGTTAACAGTTTTAAGGAAAGGGATGCTTACTCAAGATGTCCAACATGATAAACTTGTGGAGTTCTGTGTGACTATAGCAGAGCATAATCTTGATTTTGCAATGAATCATATGATATTAGAACTGCTTAAGCAAGATAGTCTCAGTGAAGTTAAGGTTATCGGTCTTCGTGCTTTGCTTGCAATAGTAATGTCACCTTCTAGCCAGCATGTGGGCTTGGAAATTTTTAAAGGTAACTGCACTTTCTCTCATTGGTCCCAAACATTGAATAAGTTCTGGTGTTGGATCTGAATGTTGTTGACAATCTTTATCGGATGTCATTGTTTTGATAGGTCATGATATTGGTCACTACATTCCAAAAGTGAAGGCTGCAATCGAGTCAATTTTGAGGTCTTGCCATAGAACCTTTAGTCAGGCGCTTCTAACGTCTTCAAAGACAACTATTGGTAATATAGATATGTATATATATATTGTTTTTTTGCTATGCTACCAAGGATATATAAATTGGGTTGGGGTGGGGTTGGAAATGGCGACGTAGAGTTTTATGGGAAGGTGAGAGACTAAGTAACGTGCAGGCGTCAGTTCTGTATCAATATGTGATTATTTCTCTCTTTTTTTCTCCTGTTCTGTTTGTGAACATCATAAGCTATTTTTTCCATTGGTATTTGGTAATTAATTTACTTTCTTCATTTGTTTTTCCTTTATGCTATTCTGAGAAGGCATACCAAGATGTACCGATACTGAATCAATTGTATACTTTTCCAGATGCTGTCACAAAAGAAAAGTCTCAGGGATTTCTTTTCCGATCTGTGCTAAAGTGCATACCATATCTTATTGAAGAGGTTGGCAGAAGTGATAAAATTACAGAAATAATACCTCAACATGGCATAAGTATTGATCCCGGTGTTCGCGAGGAAGCAGTGCAGGTACTTAACCGGATTGTAAAATTTCTTCCCCACCGTAGATTTGCAGTTATGCGAGGGATGGCCAACTTCATCCTACGCCTTCCTGATGAGTTCCCTCTTCTAATTCAAACTTCATTGGGGCGCTTGTTGGAACTTATGCGTTTTTGGAGAGCTTGTCTAATTAGTGATAGATTGGAATGCGATGCTCAAGATGCAAAGCGTGTGGGACAAGGAAATGAGGGATTCAAAAGGTCTTCCTTTCATCGATCTGGAGAAGCTATTGAATTTCGTGCTTCTGAGATAGATGCTGTTGGTCTCATCTTCCTTAGTTCTGTGGATAGCCAAATTAGACATACTGCCCTGGAACTACTGCGCTGTGTTCGTGCCTTGAGGAATGATATAAGAGAACTTTCATCACGTGACCAATCAGACTATAATTTTAAATACGAAGCAGAACCAATATTTATTATTGATGTCCTAGAGGAGCATGGGGTGGGACATTTTTTATCTTTACCTGTTCCTTCTTTCTTCCTTTCTCCTTTTCCTGTTAACCTTGTTAAAAGAACGCAAACTGAGATGCATTGTTGGGCAAGCATTAACTTGAACCTGGAATTTACAGGATGATATTGTTCAAAGCTGCTACTGGGATTCTGGTCGTCCCTTTGATTTGAGACGAGAATCTGATGCAATCCCTCCTGATGTAACACTTCAATCTATAATATTTGAGAGCCCTGATAAGAATAGGTGGGCTCGGTGTCTTAGTGAGCTTGTCAAATATGCTGCTGAGCTTTGCCCGAGCTGTGTTCAGGAGGCAAAGTAAGTGTGTACATACTTGTATACATACACATACATGCATAAGTACATTATACACATGAAAGAGGCTTCTTTTTGGGTTCCTGTTACTGATATATATTTCCTTAGCCATATTTGTTTGCTTATCCCCAACAAAACATGGTACTAGTGCATTCTTGTCGATACGATCTTTGGTTCCTTCATGTTTTGGTTCAAGGTTTTAAGTGAGCTTCCAGGCAGGCAGCAGAAATAAATCATTGGGAGTTTTTCATAACCTGAACTACATGGATGTTTAAATTTTCTACCAAACAATATTTACCACCTAAAATTATACAATCTTAGTTTCTTTCTTGGTTGAGTGGGGCGAGTGCTGTGTGAGAAACGGCTGGTTGTAATTTCTCCTTTATGCCTTAAAACAGAACTTATTTTCTGTCAGAACGTCCTTGATTTGTTTACTTCCAGAATTAGTCATTAAAAAGACAAAATTTAATTGCAGGATAGAGGTTATACAACGTCTTGCTCATATCACACCTGTTGAATTGGGGGGGAAGGCCCATCAGTCTCAAGATTCAGACAACAAGTTGGATCAGTGGCTTATGTATGCCTTGTTCGTATGTTCATGTCCACCAGTTGGCAAAGAAGCTGGTAGCTCAGCTGCAACCAAAGATCTTTACCACCTTATTTTTCCATCCTTAAAATCAGGATCTGAAGCAAACGTAGTAAGTAGTTATTGAACAAAACTTTGTATCTAATGCAGATAATTGACTGGGTTATATTCAATGTTTTCAATGGATGGCTTCCAAAGTAGGAATCTTTAGAAGCTGTCCTGTGGCTGGCCAGTTATGAACTGTGTTAGCCTGTACTTTTCAAGTAATTATGTACTCTTTTCTCCCCTTTCTTTAAATTTGTTGTTACTTTCGTGTTGAGGCCACATGGCTGTCAGTGACAAAAGCAATATAACTGAAAGCTGTTCTGTGGATTTAGTTCAACTTTGATCTTGAGGAATATATTGGTGTGATTTATTTATTTGAAGGTGGTGTGATTTATTTAGTACAGAGTTTTTCTCATGTTAAAAAAATGTCATTTCTTGTTTCATTACTTCTAGTTCTTTCTTGGTTTCATCTTCCTTGATCAACTTAAGGATCTTCCGTTTTAATTTTAGCATGCAGCAACCATGGCTCTTGGCCACTCACATCTGGAAGCATGTGAAATCATGTTTGGCGAACTTGCTTCTTTTATTGATGAGGTTTCCTCGGAGACAGAGGGGAAGCCAAAGTGGAAGGTACAGTTTATTTATGAAAATCCTGAGATGGCTGTATCGGTTAGTGATAGTGATTTCTAAATTTCATGTGGTGAACTACGTATTTTTCTAGTATCAATTTTCTGTAAGTATAGAAATGATGTTCTCCAACCTAGAAAGTAAAGATTGAAACGGTGGGTAATCACAAAGGATATCAATTATTATATGCCAAGGTTTTTTAATTAGTATTTTGGAGTGACAATCTCAGATTCTGCTGCTAGAGTTTTAATTCCTGAACTGAGAACATAAAAATTTGCTTTTCTGAATGGTGAAAGGAATTGCATGTCTTGATAATTGATGACAATTAACTAGAACAAAAAAAAAAAAAAAAAAGTCCACAGAATGTGGCAGAAAAAAAAAAAACACAAGTGACACGTTTTTGTGCAGCTCACTAACTACTTAATAAATTGCGTGTGGCATCTGTTTGCAGGAATCTGTATATTTCTTAAAAGTAACTTAACGTTCCTTTGATTTATCATATCTGACTCTCTTGCATATCATAGTTTTGTATCGGCGGTCCTTTATTGCTTTTTTAAAGTCCAGTATGTGGTTTATTTACTTTCCATTATTTCAGAGCTTACATCATCATGAATTCTTGGAATGAATTACTTGGCATCATTTTGATTTTTTCTCATTTCATTTCCTTAAATTTGGGTACTATTTGAATGTAATATGTATTTCATCGTGTACTTATGGATGCAGAGTCAAAAAGGACGCCGTGAGGAGCTCCGGATTCATATTGCAAATATTTATCGTACTGTTGCTGAGAATATCTGGCCTGGAATGCTTGCCCGTAAGCCAGTTTTCCGTCTGCATTATCTGAAGTTTATTGATGAGACAACCAGACAGATTTTGGTAGCATCTGCTGAGAGCTTCCAAGAAATGCAGCCCCTTCGCTATGCACTTGCATATGTGCTAAGATCACTAGCCCCTGAATTTGTTGAAGCAAAAACAGAGAAATTTGATGTTAGAACTAGAAAGAAGCTGTTTGATCTTCTCCTCTCCTGGTCTGATGATACAGGCAATACGTGGGGTGGTGATGGTGTTAGTGATTACCGGCGAGAAGTTGATCGTTATAAGTCTTCTCAACATGCCAGGTCAAAAGATTCTGTAGACAAATTATCATTTGATAAAGAACTGAGTGAACAAGTTGAGGCAATCCAGTGGGCATCCATGAATGCCATGGCTTCACTCTTATACGGGCCTTGCTTCGATGACAATGCAAGGAAAATGAGTGGCCGGGTTATATCATGGATCAACAGTTTGTTCATTGAGCCTGCACCAAGGGCTCCATATGGTTACTCACCAGATCCAAGAACTCCATCTTATTCCAAGTACACCGGGGAAGGTGGCCGTGGAACTGGGGGTCGTGATAGGCATAGGGGTGGGCATCATCGTGTTTCTTTAGCAAAACTCGCTTTAAAGAATCTTCTACTTACAAATTTGGACCTTTTTCCTGCTTGTATTGATCAGGTAATAATTATTCCTTTCTGAGGTCTTCATGTTGACTTCTTTTTTACTTCCATTGTCGCTGAAATTATTTGTGAACATTGTCCAATGAGCAAACGGGGACAGAATTTAGTAAAAGACGTTTTAAGATGCTTTGAGTCAAAGGGTGTATTTGAACTCCACTTTCTCTTCCTCTGAGTTCGTACCATTGTTTATTTTCTGTCGACTCGTAATTTCTGGCCTTTGTTAATCTGTTTGCTTTTTAGTTAAGTAGGTAATAGGTATGACCTCTGCTCTTTGGGTCTTTTTATTTTATTTATTTATTTATTTATTTTTTGTGTGTGAGTGTGTGTGTGATGGAATCTCTGCTCTTCGTTTTGGGAAACTTCTTTTTCTTATCTTTTTTTAAAATAACGTTCTGGGAAAATTTTAGTTTATAAATTATGGCTGTTTATTTCTATATTTGTGGGACTAATTAATTATTATTTTTATTAGTGCTACTACTCCGATGCTGCTATAGCTGATGGTTATTTCAGTGTGCTGGCTGAGGTGTACATGCGCCAAGAGATACCCAAATGTGAAATCCAGAGACTCTTGAGTCTGATTCTCTACAAGGTGGTGGATCCTTCAAGGCAAATCCGTGATGATGCCCTCCAGATGCTGGAGACACTTTCTGTTCGTGAGTGGGCTGAGGATGGTATTGAGGGCTCAGGGAGCTATCGGGCTGCCGTTGTTGGCAACCTTCCTGATTCCTACCAACAATTCCAGTATAAGCTATCATGCAAACTTGCGAAAGATCATCCCGAGTTAAGCCAGCTCCTTTGTGAAGAGATAATGCAGAGACAACTTGATGCAGTTGATATAATTGCCCAACATCAGGTCTTAACATGCATGGCTCCATGGATCGAGAACCTGAACTTTTGGAAACTCAAGGACTCAGGTTGGAGTGAAAGATTATTAAAATCCCTTTATTATGTAACATGGCGTCATGGAGACCAATTCCCGGATGAAATTGAGAAACTTTGGAGCACTATTGCTAGCAAACCCAGAAATATTAGTCCTGTTCTAGATTTCCTGATCACCAAAGGGATTGAAGATTGTGATTCAAATGCATCTGCTGAAATAAGTGGTGCTTTTGCCACATATTTTTCAGTTGCTAAGAGGGTAAGCTTGTATTTGGCACGGATATGTCCTCAGCGTACCATAGATCACCTGGTTTATCAGTTGGCTCAGCGGATGCTAGAGGATAGCATAGAGCCAGTTGTGCCAACTGCAAATAAGGCTGATTCCAGTGGGAACTTTGTCTTGGAATTCTCTCAGGGGCCTCCGGTAGCTCAAGTTGCTTCTGTAGTGGACAGTCAGCCACACATGTCCCCCTTACTTGTTCGGGGTTCCCTTGATGGTCCACTAAGGAATGCCAGTGGTAGCCTCAGCTGGCGTACAGCAGGTGTAACAGGCCGAAGCGTGTCGGGCCCATTAAGTCCAATGCCTCCCGAGTTGAATATTGTTCCTGTAAATACAGCACGGTCAGGCCAGTTGATTCCAGCAATGGTAAACATGTCAGGGCCATTAATGGGTGTTAGAAGTTCAACAGGAAGTTTGCGGAGCCGCCATGTTTCCAGGGACAGTGGAGACTACCTTATTGACACTCCAAACTCTGGTGAAGATGGGCTGCATTCGGGGGCTGCCATGCATGGAGTTAATGCTAAAGAACTTCAGTCAGCATTGCAGGGTCATCAGCAACACTCATTGACTCATGCAGATATTGCGTTGATTCTACTAGCAGAAATTGCATACGAGAATGATGAAGATTTTCGAGAGCACTTGCCTCTCCTTTTTCATGTTACATTTGTTTCAATGGATAGTTCAGAGGATATTGTGCTAGAGCATTGCCAGCATTTGCTTGTCAACCTACTATACTCCCTTGCTGGCCGACATTTGGAGCTGTATGAGGTGGAAAACAGTGATGGAGAGAACAAGCAGCAGGTTGTAAGCCTGATCAAGTATGTGCAATCAAAGCGAGGAAGCATGATGTGGGAGAATCAGGATCCTACAGTTGTCAGAACCGAGCTTCCTAGTGCAGCACTGTTGTCTGCATTAGTTCAGAGCATGGTGGATGCTATATTCTTCCAAGGAGATCTCCGGGAGACTTGGGGAGCTGAGGCTCTGAAGTGGGCCATGGAATGCACATCTAGACACCTTGCTTGTCGCTCACATCAGATCTACCGTGCACTGCGTCCTAGTGTCACAAGTGACACATGTGTATCGCTTCTCCGGTGCCTTCACAGATGCCTGGGGAACCCAGTACCTCCAGTGTTGGGATTCGTTATGGAAATCTTGATGACATTGCAAGTAATGGTGGAGAATATGGAACCTGAGAAGGTGATACTCTACCCCCAACTCTTTTGGGGATGTGTGGCCGTGATGCACACGGATTTTGTTCACGTCTATTGCCAAGTGCTTGAGCTCTTCTCACGCGTGATTGACCGCCTATCATTCCGGGACAGAACAACAGAGAACGTGCTTCTTTCAAGCATGCCAAGAGATGAGTTTGATACTGCTGGTGAAATTGGGGATTTCCAGCGGTCAGAATCTAGGAATGGCTATGAACTGCCACCATCTGGGGGCCATCTGCCAACATTTGAAGGAGTGCAGCCTCTCGTGCTTAAAGGGCTCATGTCCACCGTCAGTCATGGTGTTTCTATCGAGGTTCTCTCTCGGATCACGGTGCACTCATGCGACTCTATATTTGGAGATGCAGAGACGAGACTATTGATGCACATTACAGGCTTGCTTCCTTGGTTGTGTTTGCAGCTTAGCATAGACCCAGTAGTGGGGCCTGCTTCACCACTTCAGCAGCAGTACCAAAAAGCCTGCTCTGTCGCGGCCAACATCTCTGTCTGGTGTCGAGCAAAATTGTTGGACGAATTAGCCACCGTGTTTTTGGCTTACTCTCGAGGCGAGATCAAAAGCATCGATAACCTCCTCTCTTGCGTTTCACCACTGCTATGCAACGAGTGGTTTCCAAAACACTCAGCACTGGCTTTTGGACACTTGCTACGACTACTAGAGAAAGGGCCAGTTGAGTATCAGCGTGTGATCCTGCTCATGCTTAAGGCATTGCTTCAGCACACTCCAATGGACGCTGCCCAAAGTCCACACATGTATGCAATAGTGTCTCAGTTGGTGGAGAGCACTTTGTGTTGGGAAGCACTAAGCGTGTTGGAAGCCCTTCTGCAGAGCTGCAGTTCCTTGACCGGCTCGCACCCTCATGAGCCTGGACAGTTTGAGAACGGTATTGGCAGCGACGAGAAGATCCTTGCGCCGCAAACCTCATTCAAGGCTCGCAGTGGGCCTCTACAGCACAATATGGGATCGGCATTTGGGACAGGTTCCACACCTGCGCCCACAGGATCAAATGACTCTGGGTTGCCTCCCAGAGAAGTGGCTCTGCAGAACACCCGTCTCATCCTTGGGCGCGTGCTTGATAGCTGCGCGCTAGGCAAGAGAAGGGAATACCGAAGGCTGGTGCCTTTTGTGATCAATATTGGTAACCCATGACCTTTGTAGTGCCAACTTTTGACACTTGTACCTTCTTGGTTAAAAGTGAAAAAAAAGGGGGAAAATATTGGGGTGGAATTTGTATATATGTAGTCGTTTTGTGTAATGAGTATAGTAATTAATCGTAAAGTTGCAGCGTTTAGAAGTCCTTATGATGATTCAATAACATGTATCAGTTACTTTTTTGTTTTACAACAGATTAGCTTCTCAGCACGGTGAAACCCTCGCCAGTTTATAAACGTTAGAATGTACACTGAATTGACACGTGTTATCCAATAATGAAACGTGTCAGTGTTGTTGGGGTAGCGTGTCACAAACCAGTTGCGGTTTGGTTGATGCAAGTGGTCTATTGCGTAAATTACCATTGTGATAACTTGTTAATGCCCAAAATGCTGAATCATGTCCAGCTAATAATTCATCTTTTTTTCTCATTTACATTAAAGACTTTGCCCGCTCCAATGAGTCCCGTGTTCATGTTGTTGTGATTGAGTAATTGCTTTTGAATCTTTTCCAAAAGAATTGTATTAGAAAGTAAGCAATTCCTTCGTTGAAATGTGCCTTTTTTTCCCTAATTTATTTTCAAGAAATTTCTCTGATAGGTAAGAAAAATAATCCATTGTTAAATAACTGTCTTTTTGCTGTCAAATTAAAAAAAAATGATTTTGATAGCACGGTTTGAAAACATGCACCACAAATAGTAATGTCTATATGAGAAAAACCCTTATTTTTAGGGATCTTCAATGAGTTTTAGTCGATCTAATTACATTGATGCATGACTAAAAACCGAGACATCTAATTCAACTAAGAAATTCAAATTAAATTTTGCCATCACTTGGTGGTAATCACAAAAACTAACTAGTAAATATGGAAGCATGATGAAAGATCGTCTAAACAAATAAAGATACATATTTGTACTTCACCTAACATAAATCGTTCCACAAAATAAAATGCAGTCTTCAAGTACATTGCAATATAGAAACGGATGAAAAAAAGATAATTGAATTCCCACTGCAAGGCACACTTTCTTACACTTCTCTAGAGTAACTTTTTTACATTGAGCAAAGCATCCCTCTCATTCAATTCATTGAAACCTTAGAAAACTTTTCGATTTTCTATTAAAATCCTCAGGACTCGGTCAAACGGATTTCTTTGTTGGGAAGCCAACCAGAAGTCCCAGCAAGACTTCTGTCGAAGGCAAGTGAAATGAAAGGTCATCATCAATCACGCCTCACGCAGTGAAGCATTTTTCTTGAACAAGGCATAGGCATCACTGTAAATGGCCACCAGGTTTGAGAACACGGCAAGGACAATCATGAATACACACAACACCTTGTCCTTCTTTGTTGCTATATTGTGCCTATCCCTGAATCGCCAAAAGAAACAAAAAGAATTTTAACGAAACTGCAGGGCCAAGAAAAAACGTCCCTAACATATCAATATTAAGAAAAGTAGTTCCTAATGTCTTCAATGTGTTAGAATAAAACGGCATTTTGCACCTTAGGGTTTGCTGGTTTGCTCAAGTCCTAGGATATGAGTTATCATAGATTGTTATCGACAATCAGGATAAGAGTAGAGAAAAGTTTGGAACGAAAGGAAATAGAAAATTAAAGCACTCACCTGAGAGTAACTGCAGCTGGGAAGATGAACCCGAGGCAGACCGCAGCAGTTGCTCCGGTGAATTGGAAAGCATCCCAGATACTGGGAATGAAGTTTGCACCCATGAAGATAAGAGAAATGAGCCCAACAGTGACAAATACAAATCTTGTGTTGGACAGAACCAAGGGCCTTGATGAGGGAAAGAGGAGGCCATCCAAGTTGAGTCTCAGCGGGTAGAAGACAACTGGAAATACAAGCATGAGGTGGGCGGCATAGCTAACACGAACAGCATCATTGAGAATGGAACTGTATGGAATTCCAAGATCAATGTCAAAGTTGGCAAGCACATCATCGAGAGTTCCATCGCCAAATAGAAGGAATCCGAATATGCTTGTCATTATGTACACAGTGGAGCACAAAACAAGTGAAGTACGGACAACTGCCTTTATCTGTGTAGAATCTTCAAGTTCATTGTCAATGCTGTGAACTGCAAATGAAAAACGCTCAGGAAGATTAGTACTCACTATTTTAATTCACCTTATTAAAAAGTCCAAATAAGTATCAAGGACCGTCTTTAAGTAGGTTTACTTTTATTTTTATGTTATTCTTATAAAAGTAGGAAATACTTAATTTACGTTTTAGATTTAATAACCTAAAATTCTAGGAAAAGGGGGAGGTTGTGGGTAATTAGCAATAAGTAATAGCTTGCATACCATTGTAATGGCAGATGTATGCAGTGACCAGAACAGGGACTACTGTGAAGAGCTTAATAGCCGACGACAAATTGGCAACATCGGGTAGCAATCGAGGCATCATAACGCCTCCACTAATCAACTTAACAATCGAAATTCCAATAGTAATTACAAGAAATACAACTGCCAGAGCAACTGATAACGCAGACGTGAATCTCAAAGAATCTGCGGCCAAAAAATAGTGGTTGAAAATATCTTTTATCTTCAAAGGAAAAAAAAAAAAAAGGAGAAAAAATCATACATTTGCTCATCAAGAGAACCAAACAATGATTGGTTGAAAGGGACTGGTATTTGCTCACACATTATCAGGATCCAAAATGACATCAGTACAAATTCACAACTAAATCACAATAAATGAAGGCAGAAAGGGGCAGTAGATTATAAATCTGCAAATTGATAAAAAGGAAAGCAAGATAATAGGAGATATCCTGGACGTCACACAAAAAAGGCACTCCCACACTCATATCACAAAAAGCATAATTAACTATGATATAAACATTAAGAAAAAGGCCCATTTGTATTAGTTAGATTCTACAATGAAGTTGCATAATTTATCAAATCGGAAGCTAGAAGCTATCATGTAAGAAACCCAGAAGGATATTGATCAAATCAAACAACCTATTTCCAATCAAGGGACAAAGACTAACCAATTCTCTTAAAGCTTGCCAATGGAGCAAAGACAAGAAGTGTTGTGAGAAGAAGCACAAAGAAGCGTCCATTCCACCAATGCTCTCCAAACCAACCTTCAAGGATACCAGAGTGGTGAACTCCACTCGAAGAAGTCCCAGAAAGCACATCACCTTCAAACAACACACCATAGTTAGAGACAAAACATGAGATCTTACTAAGCATATATATATATATATATACACATAAACAATTTTGTATCTTCCTTACCTATAATAATCATGTACACAATAAGTACTCCTATGTTGTTGACCAAAACAGAGACTTGCAGGAAAATTTTGCCATACTTTCCAAAGGCATCTCCCATAAGACTTCCATAGGAACTTGTCTTCCCTGCCCTGCTGAACCGAAGCAGCAATTCAATGGACGCCTCAGTCAAAAAAGCCATGAAGATGATAACAGCAACCCCAAGGATAAGACCCAAGACCTTCATGGTGGCAGGCAAAGCCATGATTCCTGCCCCAACAATTGTGGTGGACAAATTGAAGACAGCACCAGAAAAGGAAGCTCCATTGAACTCATCAAACCCACCATCTTCCTCTTGCCTTTTGGGCAACAAAGGGGCTTTCTCATCAATCACTGCTTTGCTCCTCCTAGACTTCTTCTCCTTTTTTGGTGCAACGCTTTCAATCGTCATGTTTTATGAGACTTCCTTTCTAAACAAATAAAAAAGGTTCCGACTTTGTGGTGGATGTGAATCTATGAAAGCAGCTCAAGACCCCTTTCTGGGATTTGCTTCAACAATTGACACTGCACAAATTTCAGATTAGATTAGAGATTAATTATATATTAGCCATATAATCATTTCAAGGATAGATTTTTAAAGAACTACAAATATTCAAGTCCCAACAGAATCAATGAAAAGGAGAAAACTTTGCAGAGACACAAAAAAAAAACAAAAAAAAAGTTGTGGGCTTTTCCATTGATTGAAGCCCACAAAATCTTTCCAGAAATTACACTTCACAACCCAAAATTTGAAACAAAGAGAATAGAATTTTCTGCTGAAAATCAAAGAAATTAGTCTTAAAAACAAAGGATACAAAATTACCTGTGAAATGAATCAGGAAAAAGGAGAAACCCCCCTATTCGTTTGGAACCAATCAATAGCTTGAGAGAGAATTGGGGCACAACCCAATAGAAAAAATACCTTGAGTTATCAGAATATATACAAAGTAAAACCAGAGAAATCAAAAAGCTTGAAATTGAAGGTTTAAGAGAGAAGCAATAATAAGAAAGCAAAAATGGAACTGGGTTCTAGAATTCTTAAGGTGGAGGTTCTGATTTATAGAAAGAGAAGAAAAGATTAAAGAAAGAACAAGAGACACACAATGAATGTTGGTGCTCTTTTACAATTTCAATTATGCGGACAAAGACAACGACCACACTTCAATAAAACAATGTATATAATGATTGTTGTACAATATTGTAATATTTTGTTGTTGAATTACTATGAGTGAACAGGAGAAGGGCTTCCGTAACCATTAAACGTCTCTGTCCAAAAAAAAGAGATCTTTGTGTTTATTGGGCAATTAATTAATACAGACAAGGGCAAAGAAAAACTTATGAATTGGGGAAATGAAACCTCGAACTCTTGGGTTTTGGAGAGGATTTATCAGAGAGAAAGGAAATGAAAAAGGAGACGAGTCAAAGTTGTTATCTTGTGATCCGATTCATATAGAGCTTACAATGTCCTGAGATTTCGAAAGTCGAAAATGGAAAAAAGAAAAAAAAAACGGGGATTTTTTAAAAAAGGATTTAAGAGAAAGCCAAATTTGCTAAATGACTTTTTTTTTTTTTGTTCAAAAAATTGACTTTTTGAGAATCAAAATGACTCTAGTTTTTTTTTTTATTATTATGTTGAGATTACTTATTTTGTTATAGTTATTTTTCATATTTTTTTAAAAAGAATTAAGACAATTTACCTGTTTAAAAAAATATTTTTTTGTATCAAAAAAATGTTTTTTTTGTAAAGAGATTATTTTACCAATTCAAAATTTCTTCTGGCCTTTTTTTCAAATTCTGCCAAAAAAAAAAAACATATTGTAGATTTCGTATCCTTTAAAACTGTATAGAACTTAAACCTGAAATTTAGGAGATACCAAATATTTTTCCCACCAATATGTGAAATTTTTTCACTCTTCATTATTTTTCCTTTTTTTAAAAGGGTTTTTTTTTTTTTTAAGTTAAAAGGGTATTTATTGCAATCGAATTTATGATTACAAGACCAAAACTTAAAGAAAAAAAGCTACAAAAAATTCACCCAAAAAAAAAAGACTACAAATAAAATCACGGAAAACTTCAGCCATACCAAAATATAAAAATAAAGAAAAAGAAGACAATAATAACTTGCATTTTGAAGATAGATGCCATTTATCCTCAAAAAAATCAGAAAATTAATTTTAAAAAAATAGGAGAAAAAAAGTTGGCTTTATTTGATTTTGCAAGGATGAACTTGCCAATAATAACGTTAATTAACGTATTTACATTGATTTAAATTAGGAGGTTCAATCATTCGTATGCACTTAGTTGTTTTCACTCTTTACATTTCCAAGAACTCAACCTTAAAAAAAAAGGACTTTTTTGGCACATTTGCCTTTAAACTTTTTGTACTTTTGTAATGTGGTTCTTAAATTTTTTTGTAGCAATTGAGTCCTTAAATTTGACAAAGTATGACAATCAAGTCTTAATCACAAACTTACTTCAAAATTAGAACGGAAACAATTATGTAAAATACACGTAACCATTTAAAACTTCTATACATTCCATTTAATTCTAATAAGAGTTAAATTATTCAATTTTATGCCTAAAATTAAAAAAAAATCATTTTTTATGATATTGTAAACAATTTTGTTGATTTTTATGTATATTTTAATCCTTGTAATGCTCAAAATTGCATGCATGTCCTTTCAAATAGGTCATGTGTGGCACATGTAATTGTTTTTTATCGTAATTTTGATAAACTCTAATGATTAGGGACTTAATTTCTATATTTAGTTAAATTTAAGAACTCAATTGTCATATTTAATTATATTTAAAGACTCAATTGCCATAAAAAAATTTAAAGACCACATTACAAATAAGCCTAAAGTTTAAAAATAAATGTATAAAAAAAAAACTCGACACAAACAGACAAACTATAAGTTGAATGGCTAACAGAGAAGATGAAAAAAATTTAAGGACCATATTATAAAAAAGCTTAAAATTTAGAAAGCAAATGTACCAAAAAAAAAAAAAAAAAGACTCAACACAAACCACAAGTTGAATGGCCAACAGACAACAGGCATTATTGATCTGTATATACAAAACATGGTTGGATTTAGCAGCCAATAAGAAGATTTCGCTATTGTCAAAAAGATGATTACTCCAATACTAAAGAGCCACCATATGTACCATCCCTAAATTTATTATTCTTCTTTTGAAGCGTAAAACCGACCATTTCCTGTTCTTGGGTAGGCCCAATCGCCACATGATTCACGAGTTCCTAAAATCAATTATTTTTTTTTCTTTTTATATTTGACTAACTCTAAAATAGACCATGAAAAAAATTAAATTACCACCGTATTTGAGTATTTTCTAATTATGCTATATTTGACGCACCAATTTAAATTTCCATTTCGAATCGATATAAAACTTTTATTTATTATAGTAGTTAATCTTATGTTTTTAGTTTAAACTAGTTTATTAAACATCTAACTAATATGAGTTTAAATAAATTTATTATTCAAGCAAAGCACTGTCAATAAATATATCTACAGTAAAAAGACCCTTTATTTTGTTGTCATTGGGGGAAAATTTGGGTGTGTGGTTTGACATATCTTGTGCAAGTGAGGTGACTTTCAATAACTAGCTCATCTAGCTCAGCTGGGGCCACATCCTTGACAGTTTCTTCCTCAATGCTTCTTTAACACAATCTGGTAATGTTTTGGGTGGCTAAATCACAAAAAAGCCCACCAATTAATTAGATACAGATAAGTTTGGACTATGTTTAACTTTAATTTTAAAATAACAGAGAGAGAGAGAGACTTGCCATTTCCTTTTCTTTTGTCATCATGCATCTCTTCCTAGTTCAGGGCCCTTTAGGGATTTTCTCAAAATACATCAATCAATAATAGCATATATGTCATCTAAATTTACATGTGAAAAGAACAACATGTCTGAATAATTTTGTCCTTGTCATGTGACGACTTGCTATTATACTTGCAAGATATGATTTTTGCCTCGATCCTAAATATAAGTACTAGTTTTCACCAGTGGTGTATATCAAAATTGAAATTAGTTAGAAATTGACAAGAAGAACTATAAACAACCTTTTATCGAATGTCTCTAATGTACTGTCAAAATAGTATGTAAATATTAAATTTTAATAATTTAGGAGTAAAAATACCATCCAATGCAGTTCTATTCTTAGTATTAAATTGATGTCTGTTATACTCTATAGTGAATTTTTTTTGCTCAAACCTTTATAAAGAATTTGGTCAAGTAAAGCATAAGTCAAAATTTGGTATTTGATTGCATGTTAGAAGTGTTTAGGGTTTGTAAGGTTTTAATTCTTTAGATGGTTTGAGAAAAAAAATAAATAAATAAAACCGTTGTATAAGATGCCGGACTAGATTGGACTGTCCATTTGAACTACAAAATTTTGGACCAAAATAAAAGAGGTCCAATTGACTTCTCCAAGATTTTCTAGCGGATTTTTTGACTTAAAAAAAACATCGCGATAAAAAAAAAAATGGTGATCCTTTCAAATAGCACGAAGTTAGGCATACAATATAGAAAATACCACAAAACATGTGAAAGGAAGAATAAAAACTAAAAAGAATTCGGATGCAAAATCACACGCTATATATAATTATTCTCTATGTCAACCCACGTTTTGCCTACTCATGATTATTATATGGAAACTTCATATTTATTACATAACTTCGTTCTTAAACATTTTTTTTAATGTAGTTCTTAAACAAATTTTGTACCGTGTATGAGATACATAACTTTCAATTAAACTTTAAAAAAGGATGTATTTTTACACCATTTTCAAACACCAGGGACAAACATGGTATTTGGAAGAAACATATAGAACATTTTAGGTATTTTAATAACTAAAGGCACAGATGTGGTATTTTTTTTGTCCTAAGATTTTGATTCTCTCCATTGCTACATTCTGTTGTGTCGTGTTTACACATACAAACTAATAAAGTATCATAAGATATTTTGGACATTTTTCTTCAAATATATATAAATTAGGACAATCTGGTCCAGTTAAATACTTTCTTGCATTTCATAAAATAAACATGACCTTTTTTGAAAGTCTGATCCGGTCTCAAACAGCCAAATAAACAATTATAATATGAAATCAGATCGACAATTTTAGTTTGGTTCGACTATTTGTAATCTACCTTGCACTACTCTACTAGTGGTTCTTATCTTGACTTTTTATTTAAGAGTTGCAGCTTTGACATTTTAAAAGTAAATTAAAATTAAAAGTTTACTTTTAAAAAAAATAAAATGAATATGATGACAAATTAATATGATATACGAATAACAATACCTATAGAAACACAAGATAAAATATCACATCAAATCTGTCATTTGATACTTTATGATGCTTTGGCTTTAGCTTATATATTGGGAATGGCCTCGTAGTAATAAGTTATAAATTAATATTTAAGGTTAAGACTTGTTTAAAAGTCTAGAAATACCTATAATATTGCTTTATGTAGTAGCATTGCTCACAAGATGATTGTAACTAAAAATAAAAACTAACACAAAGAGTAGAATTTTAACACTTGATACATGCATATCATCCTATCTAAACACTTAGTGACGTTTAGTAAAATCTGTTCTAACTAAAACTTTTGATTATTATAATGTAAAATTCTTATATGCTATAGTGATTAAAAAAAAAACAAGCTGCAATATAAAGTTATCACATAGGGTAGATTCAGTTCAAAAATTTTACTCCTAACCACACCATAAAAAAGGGTCTTCGTTTTCATCTAATACAAACATGGAAATTGAGAAGGAACATCTTTGTAAATTCAAAGAACCCTCCAATCAACTAGCTTGCCAAAAGTAAATTGATCATGCTAAGTAATTCCTGCCTCTAAATATTAAAACCACCCATAATTAGTTAGTTTACCATCTTAATCAAGGGGAGGAATATGATTAACTTACTATTAACAACAGAATAAAAAATTAAAAGCGGTAAAAAGATATTTTGGTATTATAACAATAAAAACAGGAGGCTGAGAATGTGCCATGTGTAAGATTGCTTTGCTTGATAAAAATCTAGAACACAAGAAATATGAGCAAGGTAACCTATTGGTGGGTGGAATTTAGTTTATTTCTTAAACTTGTTTCTTCCTTTAACTAATCAAATGATTTGTTGAAGACAAGGGATCTAATAATGTAAAAATATGATGACATGCATTGATATGCATATAATTAGGAATTTTATATCGGTGGAAACAAAAGCTAGCTGACAAGTCAGAATTGCCCATTTTTGGAATTCTAGATTCGACTGAATTGGAGTGACATCAGAAGGGGAATCTGCACCACATGTTTGTTTGCTTGTTCTGTAAAATACTAAAATTGCACTTATAAGGCGGGTGAATTTGTTTGGTTTCTGAAGGCTGGGGATTGGGCCACACATCAATCTCCAGTCAATCTCACTGACAAATGAACAGCTACACTGACCTGGTCTGGCCCACTGGGCTGATTTTCAAATAGGCCCATCCGTGTGACTCTGAGAGTGGACCTAGGCCTTGATTTATAATAAATGTATTTATCATTTTTTTTCCTCAATATGGATTTCTTATTTGTTTGTCTAATCCATCCATCTATAATTTAGATTTTTACTGATAGATTTCAATTGAAAGTTTTGTCTCATCTATCATAAGATCCTGCGCATTGGTGTTTATATCTTTTATGTAGTTGAATGCAATTCTCCTTTAAAAAAAACTGATTATCTCATGAATAAGTTATTACAAGGCATTAAAAAAACTAATATCTTATTTATTCCCTCAAAAAATATATATATTATTTATATGTATCTATTATAAAATTTATATTGCATTTTTCACATCTAATTGTCAATTTTTATGATTATTAAAATTTTTCATCTTCAAGATCTAATTGTTCGTGATTATATAAAATAATTACGTATAACCAACAAATATGGCCATTAAAAATGATCATCAAAATATGTAGGATTGTATTTTATTTTCCCCTCTTCTCTTCATTTTTACATCTTCACTATTTCGTTTTTTTTAAATAGTACAGTAACATATATATTTATGCTAATGGCAATCAGATTATTAAGATTGAAAAAGATTTTATCACGTTTAGAAACAATATATTACCCACACAATAATAGATCATGACATATTTTTTAGGTGGATGTAACCTTTGTATAATATTGTCTTCACGAGTTAATGAATTATTTAGTTTTTTTTTTTTTTTTTATGAGGGGAAAGAGAATACTACCTATTTTTTAGTGAAGTTAAGCGTAACTTAAACCCTTAACTTATAATTGGAGTTGAGGGACTTACAACCTACTAAGCTGCTCTCACTTGTTATTATTTAGGTTTTAATTCTTTTATCTTCTATAATTTGCCAAATATTTCATGCATCGCGCGCCTTGGGAATTTTTTCTTTTAAAATAATATACCGTTTTAAACTTGGAAAAAATTAAGGTCGGAGCACTTATTTCTCTATTGATAGATTATGTTCTAAGGGTCATCAGATCAAAATCTAACCGTAAAAAACTTAAAGATTCTTGTGACATTTGCCCTTTAAACTTTTTTTTTTTTACATTTTTGTAATGTGGCCCTTAAACTTTTTTTTTTGTAGTAACCAAGTCCCCAAACTTAACAAAAATTGTGATAATTAAGTCCTAATTACAAATTTTTTTTAAAAGTAGGACGAGAAACGATCACGTGAGATGCATATGCCCTATTTAGAATAGCTATACACCTTATTTGCTTCTAATAAGAGTAAAATTGTCTAAATTTATGTGAGAAAAAAAGAAGAAGAAGCAAAAGAAATTATGTGGCCATTTGTTTCGCACATTCGGCCAACTCTTTGATTCAAATATTTAGAATTCTTTAGATACATATTTGGTTCTCCTAAAATTCAAATCAAATGAATCTTTTGAATCCAAGTTTTCAAAGTTCTACTGCCTCTTAAATTCTTTGGACTTGGATATATTTTCTATAGTAAAAGATAGAATTCTCTCTCGTATATTTGAGAAAAAAAATCCTAATTTATTCATTTGATATCTGATTGATATGATTCTTCTTTCATTATGTTCCTAATGAAGAGATGAAAAAATCAAAATCTATATTGTAGATTTTTTAGGATGATGAATAGTAAGATTTTGTTAGATTTCTTAATTAATAAAAAACTTTTTCCACTATTTATCCAAACACAAATTCCCATATTTAATAACTAAAAAAGTGTTAATAACTAAAAAAATGGTGGGAACTACTTTTGCCAAACATGAGGTTAATCATCTCCACTTCTTTCATGACAACTTTTCCTTCATCATTCTTCCTTTGTTTTTTGTTTTTTTTTTTTTTTTTTTTTGCTTTTTCTAATTATTTCTTCCTTTTCTTATTGTGTTTTTTTCTCCAAAGCTATTACTTGTTACATACTTTTTTTTTTGGGAGTACAAGTTGAAAAGCACGCGCTTCGCCTATTAATATGTCAACAAAAAGGGGGACTTTTTATAAATGTTGTTCTTTAAATTTTTTTTTTTTATAAATGCCACACATGATTATTTGTGTACAGCTTAACATATAATACAAATAATAGTGTGATATAACTTTTTTTGAATATGACATTAATAAATACAACTTTTAAAAGTATGGCATAATATATAATTTTCTCCCCAAAAAAGTGAAAAAAATTTAGGCACAAAAAATAAATATGTATAAAAATAAGACAAGAATAAGCAAAAACAAACATGTATGACAAAAACAAAAAAGTAAAAAGATATGAAAGAAAATGGGAGAGAAGAGGAATAAAGGAAAAAAAACTAAAAATAAATTAAAAAGTTTCGACGCTTCAAGTGCTTTAAGAGCATAAGTTGAAACCTATTTTTTATATTATTATTAAAATAATAAAGATATTTATAAGATTTACATAAAAAAATGTATTTGAGAGGATTTTGAAACAAAGTTTAAATAGAGACATCTATAGAAAAAAAAAAATTATGCAAGGCAATTTTAAAAATAAATATATTTATATATATTTTTATTAATTTATAATAGTGATTTTATTAATTACAAATTTATTTTTCATCCCCATAAAAAATTTATTTTCCATTAGGATATATATATTTTTCCTTTTTTGGCTAGAATTTTGGCATACAAGCCAGAAACAAAGATGCCAAATTACAAAAAAAACCAATAAAATATTTAAGACGTATTAAATTTGAAAAATTGCCATCTGATCAACATTATGAACGGTGACAAATAGCGCATGCTCGTCACACATAAAATTAAGACTTGTCACCTAATGGATCTCAAAATAAATAGAAAAATAAAGTAAATTTTCTAATATTCAGCACAACATAATTTCATCTATGCTAAATCAAGAGCATAGGAGTTTTTCAAGTTAATCTGACCCATTCAAGATTATAAGAATAATCTTTTGATTATAATCTCTTGTAGAAGAGGAACCTTTTGATTTCAATAAATAAATGATAATTATGAAATAGAATAAAATGATAAATATGAGTTAATTTGATATTACGGTTGAGCTTGATATATTATCGAGTTGCCTACATACTACATTAAGCAATTTAAATTTTGAAATTTCTCTGAATTTGTCACAAATTTTGCCTTCAATTTGATTATTGAGAATTAGAGAAGAGTTTCTATTTTTTTTTTTTAGTAATAAACCACAATGAAGAGTTTCTATTTTTTAAGTTTTGTTTGTTTATTATTTGAATTTGAATTACTGGATATTTGTTCTGACAAGACTACATTGGGATAAAATTATATTTGTACGACTAATCAAAATTGAATTATATTTTTGTTTAGAATAGGACTAGTAGAGTATTGCCTATATATAAGACGATTAGGAGAATAATTTAAATTATTAGTTGGGTTTTGAGAACTGTAACGTATGAAAGTTTTATATTATAGCTTTTAATATATTATGTGAGAGTTTTACATAGTTTAAACTACTGCGTTAAACTACCTTTCTAAATATCCTTATAAACTATGTATCGTGATTTTTATTGGTTGTTTGACTACGTGGTTCTTACCACAACTCAATTATAAATAGTATAAAATTCTCACATGCTACAATAATAATGAAATAAATTGTTACAATATATAATTTTTATATGTTACATTAAAAATAGTTTTAATTAACCGTTCACACCACCCAGTAGTAAACATGTTTTTTTTTCTATCTCTCTTTGATTCGGTGAGAAAAATTTTTCATTTTATCATTTTTTTTTCTTTTCTTTTATTTTGTCAGGTACATCACATCAAGCTTTCTTGCTCTCTTTTTTGCTTTTTTAATTGACACTCTAATTCCCTTTTTGTTGATGGACTTGCATGATGGAGTTGCAAAAACTAAGTAAAGGAAAAAAATCCCATTTAGTTTCTGACATCCATATTTTTAAGCATTTGAAAAAAAACAGGTTATTATTTATTTAATCAGTTTGGGTCCCACTTGCTCAACAGGTGGAGGGACCGGCGGCTAGGGTGGTGCCTGGTGAAAGAACTTGCCGGCGGCTATGCGGCAAGTTTGCTCATTTTTTTTTTGGATATTTTTTGAGAATAGATGTTGTAATATGGAAATGTATTTTAGTATGGCATGCCATCTTTCTTTTATCGTTGACAAAGTCAAATCTAAGTGCTACGTTTCGTTTGGAACATAGAGCAGTCCCGCCTTGTTTTATTGAAATTGTTGAGTGTCTGTTGTTCTTTCTTTGATCTTTTCTTTTCCTTCTATAAATCAAAGCTCCACCTTAAGAATATTAGAACCCAGTTCCTTTTTTGCTTTGCCGTCATTGCTTCTCTCTTATATCTTCTATTTCAAGCTTTGATATTTTGGGTTTACTTTATATCTGCTAATTTAAGGTATTTTTTCTCCTGTTGTGCCCCCAGTTCTCACTCAAGCTATTGGTTGGTTTCAAACGAAGTGAGTGCTCTCTCTTGTCCTGATTCATTTCACAGGTAATTTTCTACCCTTACCATTTAAGACCAATTTTTTGTTTTATTTTCAGCAAGAATTTCTATTCTGTTTGTTTCAAATTTTGGGTTTTGGAGTATGATTTCTGGAAAGATTTTGCGGGTTTCAATCGATAGAAAAGCCCACAACTTTTTTTTTTTCTCTGCAAAGTTTTCTCCTTTTCATTGTTTAGGGACTTAATGTTTATAAATCCTTGAAAATCTACCTTTTTTTTCTTTTTGAATTGATGGAAATCTAAGTTTTGACTAATTATATATATAATAATTCATAATTTCTAAACAAAATTATACGTTATGTCCCACTTTTAAAGCATCTTTTTTTTTTATACATTTAAAAAAATTATACCACGTCATCATTTGTATAATATATTACTTATATTACACTCAAGTTATATCACACTTTGCCATGACGTTGATAAATAGCGAGTCTCGAAAAGCACATTTATAAAAATTTCCCTGACCTCTAATCTCAGCTGAATTTTGTTCGGAGAGTCAACTCGTTGAAGCAAATCTTAGAAAAGGGGTTTATGATCTGCTTTTATATTCCCTTCCACCACAAAGTTGTAACCTTTTTTTATTTGTTGAGAAAGGAAATCTCATAAAACATGACGATCGAAAACATTGCACCAAAAAAGGAGAGGAAGTCTCGGAAGTGCAGAGCAGGGGTTGATGAGAAAGCCCCCTTGTTGCCCAAAAGGCAAGGTGAAGATGGTGGGTTTGATGAGTTCAAAGGAGCTTCCTTTTCTGGTGCTGTCTTCAATTTGTCAACCACAATTATTGGGGCAGGAATCATGGCTTTGCCTGCCACCATGAAGGTTTTGGGTCTTATCCTTGGGGTTGCTCTTATCATCTTCATGGCTTTCTTGACTGAGACTTCCATTGAATTGCTGCTTCGATTCAGCAGGGCAGGGAAGACGAATTCCTATGGAGGTCTTATGGGAGATGCCTTCGGAAAGTATGGGAAAGTTCTGTTACAAGTCTGTGTTTTGGTCAGCAACATAGGAGTGCTTATTGTGTATATGATTATTATAGGTAAGGAAGATTCAAAGAATTCATTATTTGTTACACGGAAAGTAGGGAAATCTCTTATTTTGTGTTCAACTATGTTGTGTTGTTTGAAGGTGATGTGCTTTCTGGGACTTCTGCGAGTGGAGTTCACCACTCCGGTATCCTTGAAGGCTGGTTTGGAGAGCACTGGTGGAATGGGCGTTTCTTTGTGCTTCTTCTCACAACACTTCTTGTCTTTGCTCCATTGGCAAGCTTGAAGAGAATTGGTTAGTCTTTTGTCCCTTGATTGGAAATAGTTTTTTTAATTTGATAAATATTCTTCTGGCTTTTGTTACCTGATGGCTTCTAACATATGATTTGATATCTTATACAGCTTCATTGTGGAATATTAAGTAATACAAATGGGCTTTTTCCTTGATGTTTCTATCATAGTTCGTTAAGTTGTTTGTGATATGAGTGTGGGGTGCCTTTTTTGTGTGACATCTAGTAAATTTTTCTTCCTATTACCTTGCTTTCCTTTTTGATCAATGTGAAGATTTATAATTTACTGTCCCTTTCTGCCTACATTTATTCTAATTAAGTTGTAAATTTGTACTGATGTCATTTTCGATCCTGATAGTGCATGTGCAAATGCTAGTCCTTTTCAACTACTCATTGTTTGGTTCTCTTGATGAGCAAATGTATGTGTATATGTGTGTGTGTGTGTGTGTGTGTGTGTGTATTCGAAGATACAAGAGATTGCTAACCACTATTTTTTGGCCGCAGATTCTTTGAGGTTCACGTCTGCATTATCAGTTGCATTGGCTGTGGTATTTCTTGTTATTACCATTGGAATTTCAATTGTTAAGTTGATTAGTGGAGGTGTTAAGATGCCGCGATTGCTACCTGATGTTACCAATTTGTCGTCAGCTATTAAGCTCTTCACAGTTGTCCCCGTTCTGGTCACTGCATATATCTGCCACTTCAATGGTATGCAAGCTATTACTTATTGCTAATTACCCACAACCTCTCCTTAGTCCTAGAATTTTAGGTTGATTAAATCTAAAACGTAAAGCAACTATTTCCTACTTTTACAAGAATAACATAAAAATAAAAGTAAACCTACTTAAAGACGGTCCTTAATACTTATTTGGACCTTTTAATAAGGTGAGTACTGATCTTCCCAAGCGTTTTTCATTTGCAGTTCACAGCATTGAGAATGAACTTAAAGATTCTACACAGATAAAGGCAGTCGTCCGTACTGCACTTGCTTTGTGCTCCACTGTGTACATAATGACGAGCATTTTTGGGTTCCTTCTATTTGGTGACGGAACTCTCGATGATGTCCTGGCGAACTTTGACACTGATCTTGGGATTCCGTACAGTTCCATCCCCAATGATGCTGTTCGTGTTAGTTATGGCGCCCACCTCATGCTCGTATTTCCAATTGTCTTCTACCCGCTGAGACTCAACTTGGATGGCCTTCTCTTTCCCTCATCAAGGCCCTTGGTTCTGTCCAACACAAGATTTGCATTTGTCACTGTTGGGCTCATTTCTATTATCTTCTTGGGTGCAAACTTCATTCCCAGCATCTGGGATGCTTTCCAATTCACCGGAGCAACTACTGTGGTCTGCCTCGGGTTCATCTTCCCAGCTGCAGTTACTCTCAAGTGAATACTCTAATTTTCCGTTCCTTTCATTCCAAACATTTGTCTACTCTTATCCTGATTGTCAATGCCTTGGAGAGCAATCTACTAGGGGTGGCAATTCGTGCCGGTAGGTCATGTCGGTATCAGACGGAGGTTCAACCTCCCAACCCATGACCCATGTAACACGAGACTTTTAATCAACTCGCAACTCGAAATCAACATATGACATTTTATAACTTCAAGTCCACAATTTATGCACCAAAATTACAAACAAATAACATAAAAATATATTTTCTCAAAATTAAACTAGTTCCGTACTACAAACACATCCACTTTAGTGATAATTTATATATAGGGCAAAATATTTCTTAGAAAATAATAGTGTGATAAGCTACCGGTCAATTTAGTGTCGAGTGGGTTGACAGAAGCACAACTTCTTCTTCTTCTTCTCCGTCTCTCTCTCTTGGGTTGACACTAAAGTGACCTGCAACCCTTTTTTTTTACTACCTTATAAAAAATTGTCATGTTTGTGTTGTGTCATTCTATCGTAAGCCATGTTGCCAGCCTCCGTCTAACCAGCAACCCTTAAGGTATAAAACGTCATTTTATTCTAACACATTGAAGAACATTAGGAACTACTTTTCGTGGTAGTGAAATGTTAGGAAAATTGTTTTTCACTCTTCCGTTTCGTTAAAGTTCTTGTTATTTCTCTTGATGATTCAGAGATCGGCACAACATAGCAACAAAGAAGGATAAGGTGTTGTGTGTATTCATGATTGTCCTTGCCGTGTTCTCAAGCCTGGTTGCCCTTTACAGCGATGCCTATGCCTTGTTCAAGAAAAATGCTTCACCGCATGAGGTGTGATTGATGATGATAGCTCCTGTCACTTGCCTTCTACAGAGACCTTGCTGGGAGTTCTGGTCGTCTTCTCAATGTAGAAATCTGTTGGCCGAGTCCGGTGGATTTTTAATAGAAAAATTTTCTAAGGTTCAATGAGTAAAGCAAGAGGGATCCTTTGCTCAATGTAAATAGGTTACTTAAGAAGAGTGTAAAAAAGTGTGCTATGCAGTCGAAATTCAATTATTATTATTATTATTTTTATTTTTTTCTAAATCGCACTGTAATTTATTGTGGGACAATTTGATCAGGTGAAGTACAAGTATGTATCTTTATTTGTTTAGACTATCTTTTATCGTCCTTTCATTTACTAGTTTGTCACATTTTGTGATCACCATTAAGTAAAAGCGATTTAATTTGGATTCCTCAGTTAAAATAATGTTTTGGTTTCAGTTATGCGCTAAAAGGTCATGGTTTACCAATATTGATCACAATAGGCACCAGCCTTGAGTATTCCCTTGTCTTGCCTAGCGCGGAGCTATCAAGCACACGCCCAAGGATTAGACGTGTTCTGCAGAGCCACTTCTCTGGGGGCAATCTTGATTCATTCGATCCTGCAGGCGTGGGTGTGGAACCAGTCCCAAGTGCCGATCCCATATTGTACTGTAGAGGCCCACTGCGAGCCTTGAATGAGGTCCGCAGCGCAAGGATCTTCTTGTTGCCTCCGATCCTGTTCTCAAAGGGAACACGCTCAACGTCTCCCAAAATGAAGTGCTTTCCGCCAACCGAGACACAATTTGCATACATGTGTGGACTTTCGGCAGCGTCCATTGGAGTGTGCTGAAGCAATGCCTTAAGCATGAGCAGGATCACAAAAGAGGAGGCTATCAATGCTTTTATCACGCCTTGAGAGTAAGCCAAAAGCACGGTGGTTGTTTTTTAAAAAAATTATTTTTCTGGTTTTTTGAGGACCAATGGCATACCATGTACGTAATTAACTTATTATAGTCATCTGAGGGGGAAAAAAAAGCTTATTATAGTCTATCTTCCAAAAATAATTAAAAAAACTTATTAAGGTCTTCTTTTTTATTTATGCATTTACATTTTATTGTGTTTGAAGTTTTCCGAGATTTTATTTGTAGTCTTATTTTGAGTGAATTATTTGTAGCCTTTTGTTTTAATATTAGTGCTCTTGTTTGAGAACTAATTATAAATAAATAAAGTAAAATAAGAGGTCTATTGGTGTGACGCCGAGATTCGACTTGGCCTTGATTTATACATAGAATATTGGATATATTATTTGTTTTTTTTTTTTTGAGAAAAAGGATATATTATTTGTTTATAGGGATAAAAATGAGTGTTTTGCGAGGGTGTTCATTGTTTAGTGTCATGGTAGGTAAGCACAACATTCATGTTAAATGTTGAAATTTTTATCTTTAAGAAAAAATAGTTGTCGAATGGTATAAATAACTTGCTAAACTCAGTTTAAAAAATATTAGACATTATATTAAACGACTAGTAATACATTGGAAGGGTGATGGGAACCGTTAGTTAAAACCACTTTTATTGTAGCATTTGAGAGTTTTTTTTTTTTTTTTTAACGTAGCATTTGAGAGTTAAATTTTACTGTAACATGTGAGAGTTTTATATTGTTTATAACTGAAAAAGTGGTGGGAACCGTGGTGTTTAAAAAGTGGTTGGAACCATCCTTTCAAACACCCGGTAAATAACTCAATGGTTTAAATAAAAAAGTTTGAAGTATACTAGTTTAAAAAATACAAACACAAATAATTTTGACTTTTTTAGGGTGTGGACTGTTGTAGAATAAGGTAGACTTTTTTTTTTTTGTCCAAAAGTAGTATGTATCAATTTTCAAACTTATCTGAGAAAATGATATAAGTGCATAACAAGCTTTTAGAAGTGGTATTGGGTCTAATTAACTCAATTTACATACTAATTGATATAAACTTATAGATAAATGCATATGTATAATATTGCTCTAAAAATCTTTCCTCTTTACTAACCTAGTAGATAAGAATGGCTTAAGACGGGGACAACGAGAGAAACATCTCTCTAATGAACAGTATAAAGTGCCTTTGCTTATAATATTCGTAACGCATGTTTATTTTGTATCAAAGAAAAGTAAAAGTAGGGAGTGATTTTTTTTTTTTAAATAAGTAACGAGAGTTTTGTAGGCCTCATATAATATAAAAAATAAGAAAAAAGAATATTAATTCTCTCATATCTTTTAGTATTGATTTTCTATGAAAAAGAAATGAATACCATATTTACTTAAATGTCTAAATTCAAATGTTATTATTTAATAGCTATTAGTTATATAAAAGAGATATTTTACTAATTATATTGAATAAAATCCTTATTCTTAAGTAAGTAAACATTAGAAAGGGAATATGATTGTTTCTTATTACCTTATCAAATAAGTAAGTAAACACTAGAAATGGAAAGAATGATGTTTACTTCTAATACTTTACTCTCCTTTCCAATCCTATTACCTTTTTCTTTACATTCTTTTAAGGTTTGATAAACATGCCCTTAGATTAATGTAAATTATTCTTAAAAGTAAAACTAATAAGAGCACCATTTTAAAAGAGAAAAATCAATGGAACGAACCGAGAAAAATAATTAAGAATGGCATTCCCATAAATAATTAAGAATGGCATTCCCATATTTTTTCTTATTATTATTTAATCATAAAAAATTAAGAGTAAATAACATTTTTTTTAACTAAAGAAAGCAAATAATGTTTTAAAATATTGGAAACCAATAAATAGGATGTAAATAATTTATTTTTCTCGTACTCAAAATAAAAATATATAATTACCTTTTTAATTTTTTTTTTCTAGATGATGTTTCTTGAAGATTTTTTTGTCCTTAGAGATTGGAACGTGCTATTTATTAAAAGGAACTAAAACATGCTGTTAACTTTAAATTGTCATATAAGAAAGGAGGAGGAAAACAACACATTGTGAGGAGGAAATAAAAATTAACAACATAATTTTGGAGAAAATAAATGAATATCATGTGTTTGGCTAGTGGTGGGAACTATTAGTATGAACCATTTTTATTGTAACATGTGAGAGCTTTACATTGTAACAACTTTTTTTTATTGTAGCATATAAGAGTATCACATTGTTCATAACTGAGTTTGTAGTTCACACCATCTTTAACAAAACACCTTCATTTGTGAGTTCCAAATGCCTAAAATACCCCCAAGAAAAAGGAGAGAGAGGAATTTGAACCTTTGATAGCTCTTTGTTACAAACCTACCGATTTTCAAGACACAAGCTATATCCCTAAATTACAAACCTTAACAATTTCTCACGCTTCTTTCTTCTCCAAACCACTCTTCCTCTCTGACTCTCTCTCTCTCTCTACCACCGTACATTCTACCAGCACCGAACAATGATATGCTACGGCGAGGAGTAATAGAGTCTCGTGGACCACTCTATGAGGCGACGATCTCCAACGCCGCTCATGTCGGCTTCTTCAAGCGCTTCGTCATTAACGTAGCCCTCGTTATCATGTTCTTCATTGTCGATAAATGTCAACAATCTGAAGACGACAGTTCTCGAGTGAATAAGAAGAAAGTGAGAGAGTAAGGGTTTTGAAAACAAGGGATCTAAAAGATTGGAAGTGAAGAAAACAATGGCATATATGAGAGTTTGACATTTTTAGAAGAAACGCTATTATCTTTCCTTCACGATAACTTATACCATCCGTTTCTTTAGATTTTAAAAAATGTAATCATCATATAATTTATTTATTTTGAAAACGAAAAATTACAATAAATAGGCCAGCTCTTTACATCTTTAGAATTAATTAGCCTGTTTATCAAAGATTACTAATCAACAGGCCACATTCAATTAAAACTTATTATTTTACTGATTTACCCTCCCTTTCTTCTATTTCTTTCTATTTCTGTCAACCTCTCAGGCCTCTTCTCTTCTCTCTCTCTCTATTCTCCTCCATCCTTATTCTCTCCTCTGATCTTTCTCCCTCTCTCCCACGAAGTATGCTCCAACGCTCTTTAGCAGGTTGAAACTTGAAACCCACGCCGTTGAGTCGCACTCTCTGTATTCGTAGGTGTGGATGATCTACGCCATCGGAAGAAGGCAATTGCAAGGAGGAGGAGAGCAACAGAGAGACTGAGCAAGCTTGTGGCGGCACTTATGTCGTGGCCAAATGCAACGCTGTTGAGACAACGACAAGATCGTCTTCCTTATCTCAAATTTTTTTTTTTTTTGCCGCCAGCTACCGTCGCATTGCTGGAGAAGTCACGACCGGAGTTTTGCCTCTTGTCGGAGGATCATCGCCGAGGGAATCGCTACCCTCGTGCCTGGTCTTCCTCGATGACGTAGTAGAAAAAGGGCAAAAAAAAAAAAAAAAAAAAAAAGACAAGCAAAAGCGCAGGGTGTCAATTTGGGTGTGTGTACGTCAACGTAGACTCCACGTGTCACTTTTTTTCAGTGAAAAGATTACTTAATCTGTGTTATTACAACTAATATAGACACTAAAAGTTACTTTATTTACCTGAACTACTTATTTATACTTTGCTTTATAAATATATATCATAAATATTATATTTTTTATTTTATTTGAAATAGCTTTGTGAAGTTTAATATTTCAAAGATTATTTGTCTATATATGTTTTTTAAATTTTTAATAAAAAATTAATAAATTAAATCAATTTGAGTCAATTTCGTATGAACCATGTCATCAAGTTGGGTTGATTTCGAGTTATGGTTCCATATCTAACCTACAAAATCCTGTCTAGCTTGAGAGGTGGAAGGTGGAGGAGGAGAGAGGCTGATTAAGATAAAGTTCTGTGTTTTTTTTTTTTTTTTAACTAAAAGTTCTGTGTGATATTTGAGAGGGACATTTTTAGTAATTAACCTATTAGCCAATATAAAATTGACATTAAAATGTTATTTACTAACTGTTACAAACTTTAGGCCTATTTATGTTTATTCTTCTATCACCTTGGTCTAATTCCACTCTTTCTCCTTTTGAAAAAAAAAATTACTATTTTTTGCCAAGGACTTCCTATTGCCTCAAATGCGGGATCTGGTATTCAACTGGATTACTTTGGGCCTCAGAGCCTCATTTGAAGCCCAATAATAGCCCACGACGGTTCCGCCGACCCAAGGTGGTGAAGATCACCAGCGTGCACACGTGTCATGAGCAGCGCCGCTGGCGTTAACCTGACACTCTAATCTGAGATTATGAAGCTGGAATTAAACTAATCTCTCACCTTAATCACAAACGATTTTTTCTGCTTTTCTCTTTCTTTCACCTCAAATACGATTTATCTTCCATATTTTTGTCGTCCGCTTTCGTTTTCGAGCTTTCGATAAAGACCCGCGAAATTTCTCAAAAAAGGTACGATTTTTCCTTTATTTATATTTTCCTCCCCCGTCCGCCATTGGAACACGCTGGAAAACTACAAATATGCTTTTCTTCTGTTCCTTTTAGAAGGTGATTTGGACACCCTTTTCTCATCTAGGTTCTTCATGAAATTTTCCGAGAAAATCAGGGAAAGGAACTTTATTTATTTAATCAAAATATCACTTTTATTTTGGGTTTAATTGGTATTGTTTAACTGTTATAGAAGGAAAGACAGGTTTAATTATTTTGTTCTGGAAAGTAAAATGAATAATAGAAATATTGTGAACTTGTTGTTTAAGAGAATCTCCATCATTTTTTTTATTTTTTTATTTTTTTGTAAAACAGAAAACACAATATGGAAATGTTACCTTGCTAATGCTTCAAAAAAATCCTTACTTACAGTTCTGTTTTGTTGAGTTTTTTGTAGCCAAGATTGAATTAGTTCTGTTTTGTTGTTGTTATTAGTTTTTTGCAACCTGGGTTTCAAGATTAGAACAAGTGAATCATAGAAATGGATACTGATGCTGTTGATGAAGCAAGTGTTTCTGTGGATCATGTCAATACACATGAACAAGAGGCGGATTCCGGTAAAGGCGCCGACTTTGCTGACAGGATTTCGTCCAACGGAGAGGTCGTCACGGCTTTGGGGAATTCTTGCGAGGTCCTGACACGGCTTGAACTCGATTTAGCGTGTGTTTCTGAGAAAATTGTTAACTTGAATGTTCTTATGATGCATGTGGCGACGAGGGAGAAT